>JAECUM010015587.1:0-46645 GCA_016617855.1 Megalonaias nervosa | reverse complement strand
GAGAAATCTTATCTCTTTAGGTTCGAGTTTCTTGTATTCATATGCGTTAAATATGCATTTTATATCATTATAATTTCTTCTGATTCGATAATAATAGCAGCGATTTCAGTATATTGAATTTGAATAAAAAAATTTGTGCATTTTTAATACTATACTAAAACCGAGGTATACATATATTTAAATAAAGCAGCAGTGAAAAAAAAAAATTAAAAGTACTAATAAAATCGAACATTCTTAAAAACTATTAAAACTTTTTGTGGTGGGTTTTTATCTTTTTTGGTGGTGGCTAGCGATATCTAGAGGACAATCGACCACGGTGTTATAGACCAGATCGAGCGAATATTAAGATATAAATGGATGGAATAAATGGAAATCTGAGCAGAGATATAGAATAAAACAATACGAGCCCCCGTATACAAAATATAACAGTTTAATTAATTAGGTATACAAAATAAAGTTGTCAAGACCGATTGTATGGACTAGCTTCTACCAGAAAAAATAATTTAACTCAAAGTTCTACAATGCAATTAGAAATTCCGTTGTACGTAGATACGACAAATTTCGTCACAAAATCGAGTGAACAATTCAAACTTCAATTTTCTGGCATGTTTTCATAACCTGATTTCTGCTCACTCTCTAGAATCAACATAAACTGTCGCTTGTGGTCAACTTCCATAGTAACACTGTTGTTCACTCTGGCGACCGCTCCGGTGGCCTAGCGGTTAGAGCGTCCGCCTCGGATGCGGGAGGTCGTGGGTTCGATCCCCGGCCGAGACTTACAAATATGGTACTAACAGCTGCCTCGCTTGGCGCTCAGCATTAAGAGGTTAGTGTTAGGACTGGTCGGCCTGGTGTCGGGATAATGTGACTGGATGGGACATCATGCTACGTGTCTGCGGCATTATGCCCCAGTGCTAGACATCACTATAAACTGCCTCTCTGCAGATATCGTAGCGATATGACTGAAATATTGTTAAAGCTACGTTAAAAATCTAAATCACACACACACACACACACACACACACACACACACACACACACGTTCACTCTGGCCTTCTATTGTGTCACCACCTTTAGAGGCCTCTCTCGGAAGTACAGTCTCTTATCCTGATCGTTCGCTTTTATATCCCGTCGTTCGCTCTTATATCAGTCGTTGAAGCTATTTTCCTGCTAAACAATATAAATGCGACCAGTGCCGGATTGTCCTATAGGCAAAGTAGGCACCGGCCTAAGGGCCCCACGCCTTTCAGGGTCCCCGCGACAACGGATCAAAGTAATATTAAAATGATTTGATCTTGAAAGTATTAGGAGATAATTTGCGAGGGGGGGGGGCCGAGATTTCGACTGCCTAGGGGTCTCCACAGGGTTTAATTCGGCACTGAATGCGACCTATCGATCGTTTTCTCACATTCTGAACAAAATATACATCCCACTCTGTTATTCACAATAACCAGTGTCATATTTCACAATAGACTGCTGCTGCTATTTGGTTTCAGGTCATAACCAGGTATTCAACACAACAGTGCCGTATTTGTCTACATACACTCAGTTTTCTCTCTTCCCATAGACAATTATCATAGTACATTAAAATTAATATATTTCTCCATTAGAATTAGTTACAATTACTAATTGATCGATAGCATGGTCTGCTCTCGCTTAATGACACTTAAGCCCCTGCAGTGTGAACTATTTATTAATCACTGTCTTGAGCTTAATGACGAACACATAAGGCTGATCAGTAAATAATCGTATACCCAGCTATGCTGCTCGAAGGTTAATACAACCGATTCATAGAATACAAAAATTCACATCTTAGTTAAAAAAAATAGATACAACAAAATTCACATCTTAGATTACCTAATCTACTGCTAACTAAAACTTCCTCGGCTGGAAATATCCTACAAACCTAATAATTATCAATTTTGGCATATATGATTAATATTTCATTTAAGACAAATCAGTTCAAACACTATTCCTAAGTCTCATAACAGTATAAATTATATATGAAATTAAGAGACAGTACCTTTTGCTTTGAGGTTCGCTCTCATTTCCCTTTTAGTACAACCGTCTTCTTACACCAATGGTTACGTGTCTCTCATAACCTCTCAACTACACGTCCTTTGGACAATCTTTACGAGAGATTTTGCCCACTCCCGGAGTCAAGAACTTTTAGTCTAGAGCAAAAAGGTGGACTGCCTCATTTTGCGGTGTAATCCATTTTTAAAACACGAGACTTCCCCTGGGAAACACACCCCAAACCGTTAACTTACCCAATCAGTTATCTAACCGCCACTATTAACGCGCGCCCTTCCAGGTTTGGAAAATGTTAATTTCACGCTTTCTATAATATACCGATCTCTGCAAACTTTCAGCTTATGGCAAATATTTCAGCAATTCACACTTTTACACCTTCATTGAAAAAGCAATATATATATAATTTGACCTTTCTAAGAAAAGCGGTTCTGTTTCAGTAAATACCACTATCTTATGCACATATTGTTTTAAATAAATAATTTAATACTATATTATGAAACATTGTACACAGTACAGTGCGAAAGCATTTACTTGTTGACTAACTGCAGATACTAATAGATAGGCACAATACAAGAACAGAAAGCATTGTATCGTTAGTTGCAGTAAAACATGTTTTAGAAAAACTTTTTCGTAGCCTGGACACGAAATGTCCCTAATTTTAAGTCTGCCCGTCCTTTAAATGCACACATTTTCTATAAGGACGAGTTATCTTTATTAATTTTGAACATTTAAATGAAATTCAACTGAAGTCAGGCTGTGGCAATATACATGGTAAACAAAATTAGTGGACAATTACATTGGTTTCATGTGGTTATAATGTTAGCCTAAGATCGTGAAAATATTCTCACACTCAACTCAGACACCGTTCCAAATTCTTAAATCTTATTAGTCATTGGAATTTAGAGGTGAGTCACATGAAAATGTTTCGTGAAAATGTTTCAGAATTTTGAGACCCGTTACACCAGCTCTTTTAATTTTCACCTGCCCATCTGGATCATTTGTTTCTATGAAATTATAATAATAATAATAAATAATAATAATAATGAGGACTTTGCATAGTGCCTAATCTTTAGAAGCTCTAAGCGCTTTACAACATTTGACAACACTTAAAAAACATATATAATGATATGATTACAAAAATAAAAACAAACACCACAAAATTAGAAAATCAAAAACATGCTGTAAATATTTAAGGTAAGGAAACATTATTAGGTCTTTAAGTCTGTTCTTGCAGTTGAAATAGGTGAGTTTTAAGAGCGCTCTTGAATGAGATCACTGTGTCTTTGTGTCTAAGCTCAGTGGGCAATTCGTTCCACGTTGCTGGGCCCTGGTATGCAAAAGAACGTTGTCCATATGATTTCATTTTCATAGTGGGAATAATGAGAATACGAGTGTCAGAAGAGGAGCGTAAGTATCTTGCTGGTGTGTACATATGGGTGAAGTCGGATAGGTATGTTGGACTGGAGCCCATCAGTGAAACGTAGCACAGGGAACAAATTTTGTGTTTAATTCTGGATCGAATGGATAGCCAGTGTAGGGTACAGAGCAGGAGGGAGGCCTGCTCTGATCGTGGTACTCTAAGGATGATCCGAGAAGCTGTGTTTTGAACTTTCTGAAGTTTCTGGAGTAGATATTAAGACGAACCAGACAGAATTGAGTTACAATAGTCCAGTCTTGAAAGTACTAAGGAACACACAAGTGTTTTAGTGGCATCAACTGAAAGATACTTACGAATAGAGCTGATGCGTCTCAGCTCAAGATATGCAGCCTTGCATATGTTCATGACATGCTGGTGCAATGAGAGAGTACTGTCGAGAGTAACACCTAGGTTTCGTACTGACTGTGTGAATTTAATGTTGGTGCTGCTGATATTTATTGTCTGAGGTAAAGGATGTGAATGAGAAAGTCTTTGTGTTGTAATCAGAATGGCTTCAGTTTTATCATCATTCATCTGAAACTTGTTGCATGTCATCCATGATTTCACATCAGAAATGCACCTCTCTACACCTTGGATGGTAGCTTCAACTTCAGTTGGGTGGCTAGATTTGTATATTTGGGTGTCACCAGCATACAGTTGGTGAGACACTGGATGATGATCTATGACGCTTAAGAGTGGCTGAGTGTATAGAATGAAGAGAACGGGTCCAAGAACAGACCCCTGTGGAACACCACAACATAGATCAACTGGGCTGGAGTGTTTTCCATTTGCGGACACAATTTTTGTCCTGTTGACCAAGTAGGACTTGAACCATAGTAAGGCCGTATCGTGAATGACAAATACATGCTGGAGACGGCGAAGTAATATATAACATTACTATAGCAACTGTACTGTCTGTTCATCCATCAACACTTGGTACAGTACGGTGCAAAGCCTTGTATTGCATTGGGAAAATTTGAAGCAACAATGCTTGTTCACGGTTAATGCACACAGAAAATACAATTATTTTTTCTCTTTTCCATAAAGGTATTTTTGAAAAGACTGAAGAGTTTTCAAGTCGGTGAACTTTTTATCTTTCCTTGATACATTGAAATAGTTTTCATGTCAACTGTGTGGTTCTTCATGTGAAAACGTTTCTCTCTGTTCTGTAGATGTGTATGGTGAGTACTTACGACCACCCTCAAACGGTTGTGCTCTGGTTGGAGTGCTAGCAGGTACATAAATCGAGTAATAAGTCACAGTGTTCTGCAGATCATCTTCACTAGCCGAGGTTCCGATGTGTTAACCCTATATACACCTCGGCAGATCGATCCGATATTTGAGTGCTTTGTTATGGCAATATCTGTTGGATTTCATGAGTTGTCTCCCTTATTAGGTAATGCCAACTAACCAATAGCGTGTAAAAGCTGTGCATTGTTACTTTGTGCATCGGCCGAAAATGGCGGAGACAATTGACTTCAAAAGGATACTTTGTAAGTTTAACATCAAAAGTATGACCACGTACCAAAGAGAAGTAATTGCATATGTATTTGAGGGAAAGGATGTATTTGTACAAACATGGACCAGCAGTGGAGAATTACTTATTTATAAGTCCATTCCAGTTGTGATCACCCCTTGTATCGATCATGTAGGAACAGTGTTCAAATTTGAAGAACCTGATTTTATTTGGATGCGGTGACTTGCCGCCGCATCCAATGAAATTCACAGACCCGAAACATGGAATTATCTGGTCGATCCGACAAGGTGTAGATAGGGTCAACACATCGGAACCTTGGCCCGCGAAGATGTCTGCAGATATGCTCCAGACGAGATGCTTAATATTCGAGGAAAGACCTTGGAATAATAAATACGAAATAGATGATGAAAGATACAGCTGGATGCGTAATTATGGAGCAAATAATGCTAATAACTCATGCAACATGAAAATCATGTTTGTCGAAACACTTTAAGTTTACTAAAGATTGATGTCCATTTATGAGCATGACGAAAGTAAAAGACCGAAATGGTACCTAGGTAAAGACGAAGTACAGTACGGGAAAGAACTTTCTGTTCTAAAAGGATTCGACTTGCAGCCAACAGACTCGCGAATCGCTCTGTTCTTGGTAACATGTAGCTATAGTATAGAACTCATCGGTGTCTAAACCTACAAAAAAAAAAAAAAAAAAAAAAAAAAATGTCAACAAGATAAACTATCGTGAGACCGATTTATATTACAGATAAACCTAATTTTCTCATTATTTGGTGACTGACCCAATTGCTCAGCTTCTTTTTATCTAATTAACTTCAACAGAGTAGCAACAGATAAGATGTCTTTGCAGCACCTGATCGTATATCTCTCTTTCTTGTTTGCTTTCAGCATTTAATACTTCAGTGATTTGTGATCTGAGTTCTTATTGATACAGGAGCCAAAATCATTTTGAAATTCTTATTTTAGTGTGGGGCAGTTTAAATTCCCAATTTTCTTTCTGTTTTAACACAATAATTTAAACGAGCCTTACAATACGTAGGTTAGTCCGTCCATTCATCCGGAGGCCCGGATGGCCAAGTGGTTTAAGGCCCATGATGGCCAAGTGGTCGAAGGCACTTGCCTTTAAAGATCACTAACATATCCCCTCTGTCCGCGTGGGTTCGAATCTCGGCCCGGCCAACGTATTGCATGTGAGAAAGCTTGCCAGTAGCTTTCCGTGGCTCGGTGGTTCTTCCCAGGGACTTCTATGGTTCATCCTCCACGAAAGAGAGATGTTGATGGTGCAGAGCTATTATTAGTTGCTGTAATGAGAGATGTACATGGTGCAGACCTAGTATTAATTGTTATTTAGACAGAAGTCCATGAAGCAGAGCTATTATTAGTTGCTATTTAGAGAGACCGTCATGGTGCAGAGCTATTATTAGTTGCTGTATTTGATAAGTCCATGATGCAGAGCTATTATTTGCTGTATACAGAGAAGTCCATGGCGCAGAAGTATTATTAATTGCTGTTTACAGAGAAGTCCATGGTGCAGAACTATTATTAGTTGTTGCATTCAGAGAAGTCCATGGTGTAGATATATTATTAGTTGCGGTAGACAGAGAAGGACATGCTGCAGAGCTATTTTTAGTTGATGTACGGAGCAAAATCCACGGTGCAGAGTTAGTTGCTGTGTTTAGAGAAGTCCATGGTGCAGAGCTATTTTTAGTTGCTATTTAGATATAAGTCCATGGTACAGAGCTGTTTTAGCTGTTTTTTTGAAAGATGTCCACGATGCAGAGCTAGTATGAGTTGATATTTAGAAAGAGTCCATAGTGTAGAGATATTATTAGTTGTTATTTAGAGAGAAGTCCATGGTGTATAGCTATTATTAGTTGCAGTATAGAGGAAAGTCCATGGTACAGAGCTTTTGTTAAATACTATACTAAAGAGAAGTCCCTGTTGCATACATATTATTAGTTGATATTTAGAGAGACGTCCTTGGTGCAGAGTTACTGCAATTTGCTATTTGGAACATTGCCAATACTGATTCCATGGCAATCAGATATTCCAGTTGATTCTTCCAGCATTGATTTTGGCACATCATCGCCGCCAATAGTTGAGATAAAATATGTTGACATGAATACTTGCAAGAATGTCTGTCTATATTTCGACTTCCTACGGCAAAATATTGCTGTTTTTTATGGCTTGACTGTACTTATTAAATATTTTGGGCTTATTCAGTGTTCTTGTGTGTACCATAGTACTTTTCTACACCAAAGTACTTGTATGCATTATAACACTTGTTTACCACAGCACTTGTATGTACCATATCACTTGTTTGTACCATAGCACTTCTATGTACCATAGCACTTGTTTGTACCATAGCACTTGTATATAGCATAGCACTTATGTGTTTAATAGCACTGGTGTGTACCATTGCACCTGTATGTACCATATCACTTGTATGTATTTTTGCACTTGTGTATATCATAGCACTTATGTGTATATCATGACACTTATGTGTACCATAGCATTTGTGTTTACCATAGTACTTGAATGTATCACAGCACTTGTGTGTACTATAAAGCACTTGTGTGTACCATAGCACGTATGTGTATTATAGAGCTGGTGTCTACTATTGCACTTGTATGTACCATATCACTTGTGTTTACCATAGTACTTGTGTTTACCATAACACTTGTATCATAGCACTTGTATGTATCATAGCATTTGTGTGTACCATAGCACTTGTGTTTACCATATCACTTGTGTTTACCATAGCACTTGTATGTATCATAGCACTTGTGTGTACCATAGCACTTGCGTGTATTATAGTACTGGTGTTTACCATTGCACCTGTATGTACCATATCACTTGTATGTGTTTTTGCACTTGTGTATATTATAGCACTTACGTGTACCATAGTACTCTTGTTTTCCATAGCACCTGTGTGTATCATAACACTTGTATGTATCATATCACTTGTGTGTATCATAGCACTTGTATGTATTATTGCGCTTTTGTGTACCTTAGCACTTGTATGTACCGTATGTTACGATTATATGGTCTTAAACTAAGTAAAAGGAAAGAACGAAAACCAAGTTTTGTCAAATTCGGTAAATAATTTATTTCCCTTGAGCACAAAGTGAAAATTTAAAAACAACTTACATTATTGTGAATTATATCCCAAACAGTCATACAAGTTCTGTCAAAAGTCCAAATATATAAAGATTCAACTGTATTCCAGTGGTACTCCAAATAAGTTCCAATACTGAGTATATTCATGTGCATGTGGTCTCGAACGTGGTAATGTACCAATGGCCTGGTGTGTGATGATGTACTAACAGTCTCTTGTTATATCACAATAATATAATCCAAAAATGTTCTTGTCTAACTTCATTATAATTCCAAATTAATGCTCCATTCCAACAATATTATTGGTTAGCACTTTCTATTTTGTGTCAATAATAATTTTCAATAAATAATTCTAGCCAAATGAAAAACTGAACACAACAATACGACTGATTCTGCTTCAGAGCGTTAAGGCAATAATGAGTACTTTCTCAAGTAAACAACATTACATAAAAAGCAAATATACAAGCACAGAATCAGGATTAGGATCAAAAGTTCATTTCTAGAACATTCTAAATTGTCACCAAAATAAGGTCAATTACTAAAAATATAATAAAGATATACGCTAAGTTTGTTCGTGACAAAATACCAATGTTCTAGACTCTGATTAAGATAAACATGTTTACCTCCATTGATAATGATCCTAATATTTAATCTATACTCACAGAGAAATATTAGCAAGGTATTATGTTATTCACAAAATAAAGGAGGTACACCGTGAACTTGATTTTTGGACAAGGTCAAGTACAAAATAAAAATGTATATGACATATAATCATGGAGAAAAACAAAACAAGAAACATTACAAATTAAACATACATAACACATATCACTTGTATGTATTGTAGCACTTGTGTGTACGATGGCACCTGTGTGTACAATTCCACTTGTGTGTACCATATCACTTGTATGTACCATAGATCTTGTATAAAACTGCACTGAGCACAAATCAAAAGAGCATAACAAATAATCCGATGTCACAAAGGCGAAGACAAATACAATCGTTTATATTTTAGAGAGATTTCTCTTTCAGTTTTTGCGTATAAAATTGCTTCTGCGGCTCTTGCAGACAGAATGAAGCCCATTTTATAGGATGTACAAGTAACACACAGAAATGTTTTTGTACTATTTTATTTTAGAAGTTTGCAAAATAATGTCTTGTTGATAATGATTCAGAAACCAGAAAATGTGTTGGCATGTCGGCTGCATTGAAAAAATGAATCAAGTTATGCTGTTATATTCTTTTGTGACGGCTGTTTTGACATGTCTTTTTATATTTTTGACATCACAGTAGAATCACGCCTTTGATTATTATTTTTTAGCATTTCGTATTAATTTCAGTTTATATGTAACTTTGTTATCCGTGTATTTATGCCTGAAATATAAATTCCACTGTCTTTCTTTGGTGTCCATATTACTGTAACTTGAAATTGTACCGGTTGTGGTAAGTTGCAATTTTCCGGTTGTGTTGTAATTTGAGCTGTTGTGTTTTAATTTCACCCGCTGTGTTATAATTACCGGTAGTCTTGCTGTTTGACCCGTTGTGGTGTAATTTGACCCGTTGTGTTGTAATTTTACCTGCTATGTTGTATTTGACCTATTTTTATATACAGTCAGGATTTAGTCGTACATCACATGTGCAGCTTATCAAATATTCTCAGGTTAAAGAAAACAATCTGCCAAATCAGATTAATTATCTTACTTTATTTCGTTAACTGTAATGGGAGTATATAATTTTATATGATACGCGATCTATCAAATATATCATTTGTTAAGATAAATACATCTTTTAAAATATATAAGTACGAAATGACAATATTAGTCGTATAATCAACTTCGGCATGACATGTTTTATCATGTTAAAATGGTGTAGCCTGCCCTTGTTAAATCAATATATTATCCACACTAAAAAGAATACGCAAGGATGCAAGATCCCATTTTCCAGTATTCCATTTCGGCTGCACTGTTATGTACACAGTTGTTAATGGAATCCATTTAAATTTAGGTTTCGCACAACCAGTAATCAAAAAGTGAAAACCTTATATGTTAACTTTGAATAAGGTTAATAACTACGTCGACAGTACAACACATTTTCAGTAACTATAACTATAACTATATATATATATATATATATATATATATATATATATATATATATATATATATATATATATATATATATATATATATATATATATATATATATATATATATATACAATGACAGTACAATACATTTTCACACCCTGCAGTGAATATCCTTGATGTTGGCCTACATACAGTAAGAGAAGATTTTCTGTTTACAAATAATACAAGATTGCTATGATGTCTTGTAAATAAAAAAGGTAATAATTGGATCATGAAGAATGTACTCAGTAAAACGTTACAAACGACACAAATGCACATCCGCATGACTTTTGTTTATTCACGATTCGTTAGCATTGATCATTCATACTATGGACATTACTATACCATTTGGCACAAAATGGACTGATTATTTTAATGCTTGTTATTCATTAAAATAATTAGTCCTAGAACATGTTATTAAAATCATCCTGGTTTATTTTATTAACTGTTTGGGTATATGATCAACTCATATCATACGACCACCAGTAAAACAATTGTACGTTGAGCTTTTTATTACTCAGCACGGTCTAGCTGTATGCGACAAACAATTATTAAGAAAACAGGTGGCTGTCCGAGTAAGATACTGCACTCGCCGTTCTGGGAGATCGCGTTTTGCGATCAACAAATAAGTTTGTGGCCCCTCACATAAAATTGTAACCTTTTTCTACAGTATAATTAATCCAAAACGTTCTAGACTAATAATTACGATTTTCTAGGCAATTCTTTTAAATCTGGCTTAGGATGTCTCTGTATTTGTTTCGATACGTCTACGAACGGGTTACAACAGGCTTGACTGTATCCGGTAGGTGAAAACATTTGGTTAACTCAGTCAGGTCTTATCCATCGTCTTGCCTTACAGGAGTCTAAGTTCGTCATCTTAGAATTTCTGAAATGAATGTGAGAAAATCTTGGGGATACATTTCCACATGTTATTTTTTAATAAATATTTAATTTTAAAACAAAAATAGTATGCTAAAAGGATTTTCTTCGATATCAAAGACATGGGTCTAAAAGGATACAAACAGAGTCAATCACCTACTCGAATGAGTCAGATAACGTTGTTTGATTGGTTGAATGTCAGTGATGACATCAGCTCGAACGGAATGGAAAGTACTTTCCCTGGATTCTACAGGATCATGCTTGATAATACTAGACAGAATTAATGTTTAATACAAATAATACTATCATACAGGTTAGTGAGATTTTTATTCGTACTCTACGGAGATTCGAACCCAGGTCCGCGTGTAAACGATACCCATCGCCTCGCCTGAGAATGTGTCTTTTACGCACTAGTGTATATACTACCAACTTTGTTCCATCATTTTTGGCAATGTGTTCTTATGCAGATATATATGTCTGATATTACATTGTGTGATATTATACCATTGGCAGGTTACTTTTACCCGTATAACTAGCCTATCACTATTATGTGACGAATTTGTTATTCACAGAATCTTTTTATTCATATTTTGTTTGGTATTTTGCTTACTTCTCTTATGATGCAAAAAGTCGGGTCATGAGAGAGAAATACAATATATATATATATATATATATATATATATATATATATATATATATGTTATATATATATATATATATATATATATATATATATATATATATATATATATATATATATATATATATATATATTATCAAATGTCTTCTTCCAATATCACGAAGTGGATTTTAATGTTTGTTTTAAGAAAAAATGAATTTTACACGAATAAATAAGACTATGAAATAAAAAGACATACTTTTATTATACGTTACCACAATTGTTAACACATTAGCTCTATTACAGACTGAAATAAGGATTCGGCGAATGTGGATATGTGAGAAAGCTTGCCAGTAGCTTCTCGTGGGTCGGTGGTTCTTTCCGGGGATTTCCCGGTTTCTTCCTCCACCATTAATACTGGCCGCCATGTATAGCCTATCGTGTGCTGAAAAATGGTGTTAAGCCCCACAACAACAACAACAACAACAACAGACTGAAATGCGAGTTATCTTCCTGTCACATCAGGTGCATCGGAATATATACGATAGGAAGTCTCGCGTATGTCGTCAGACTGGGGATGTACGGTTTTACATTGATTTACAATAGACTAGTTAAACCCAATTTCATTACGCAGTTACATACATACATACATACATACATACATACATACATACATACATACATACAGGTATGCATGCATACATACATCCATACATGTATGTTTGTATGCATACATGCGTACACGTACATATAGACACATATACTCAGACATGGGGATTAAGCAACGTTTGTGTTCAAATTCAAACTTAGGCTTAAAATTTGACACTATAAATTCAGAGTTAGTGTCCATTAATTCCTTACTATCAAAAAATGTAGAAGATGTTATCTTCATGATCTCATCTCTGTAGCTCTGTACAGCAAAATTTTTTCGCCAAAACGTTTGATTTTAACTTGTAGTCGGGTTAGAAATAAACGTTTGATGAACCCACTCGCAAACCACAATACAGATTTTCTACATAGTGCAGCAATCCAATCTGATTATAATCAAATCTCCACTATCCTACGTGAAGATCCGATAGCGACCGCTTAGAGGTCATATTCTAGTGACCTGTGTTATTACCATGAGCGCTGAATTTGTTTGCCAATCAGATGAAGTCTGATCTTCGCGTTTTGGAGACTGAGCAGTAATATCTGAAAATCATCAATGCGTCCTGAGGATGCAAGGGACAGTTTTTATGCACAAATTTGATGTTGCACACACCTGCCTAATATAAAAATTCATTAAAAATAAAATAAAATATATGAGTGAGGTCAAAAAGGTCCATATTTTTGGATAGGTATAATAAAGCAGAGCATAAGAATGTAATTCACTTGACCTGGCAAGTCAGTGGAAATTCATAGAATAAAAAGTTCATGCACCCAACCCCCAAATTTATGCATGCATTTTTCATGTCCGAAGGCAATTTTTGAGAACATGTGATGCTCACAGTGCAAACTTAAGCCCTTTCCCGGGGTGATAATTTTGGAAAATATTGTGTACTTAATAGCTTGATGCAATTCAAAATAGCTTCGTCCAGGCAGTTTTTGAGATATTCTACATGCCTTGAACCAACGTCTCTTCTGCTATGAGTGACTGGCTCAGCTTCCTAACCGACTATTGGTATTTCACTGGCTACATACTGTGCATTGACTACATGCGGTGTACATGCCTCACATCAGTTTCAAGAACAACACAAGCCGGAAAGATCAAATTCACAAATATATCCATATCTTTAATTATCACACAATAGTAGCTCAAAAAGTCGCACCATAGCCTTGAGTTAAGCAATTTGCCAGGGGACATTTTACGAAATTGTCCTCTCCCACCTGTATGATTTGATTCACATTCAGATTTATGAAAGGTGCATTTCCGTTGCCTAATTCAAAGGTCCCCAGAACATAACCCCTAAGCGGTCGCTGTAAGATCTTCACTTAGGACAGTGGGGACCTGATCTTGATCAGATTGTGCAGCAATCCTATTGGTCCTTTATTAATTACCGATTCCGAGAAATGAAACCTCATATTTTTCGTTCAGAAATCTCGTTTATCACGCATAAGTGAAAAAGTCTATCATTTCATTGATAATTGATTAAATTCATTTGTTAGATAATTCAATAGCATAAAAAGTGCATCGAATTCTCTCACTTTTCTTTTGTGTCCTTGATTGGGAGCTGTCAAATATACACCTCACATTATATACCAAGATTTACATACGGCCATTGGACTTTTTAAATAAGTTGTTTAGAAGTTCTGGCAGATTCAACTTGCTAATAATTCGCTATTTTTCGTGCTATACCAATTCCTAAGCATTTTGGGATTGCCACAAATCACGAATTTAATTATCCATTGAACAAGTAATTCTTCTATGCGAATATTTGTATCACTACCCAAGTCATATATGAAACGATAGAAATCAACTCGGCTGTTTTTGTCCTGTAAACGATAGAATACCAGTTGTACAACAGTGTTCCCCTTAAATCTAATTTGTCATATTGTGTATGGTATTGAAGGCGACAGTGATCATCAAGTCCAATCACGAGGGATATGCACACTCCCTTATTAGATAAAACTTGATTTGTGCCACTGGGGGAAAACGAAGCTAATTTTTCTTCCGATTATATATGTTTGCTCTTTGTTTGGTAATGACTTCTATCCATGAGCTAGTGTGGAATTTGGTTAACAGTATACATTACAGGACTGGATACTTTGTTCTTTTAATCTTCAAAAACTGCAATTTAACTAATGTTTGATCTAAAATTACACGTTTTCCATGAAATTAAAATTTTAATTGGTGTCATTCTGAAATGGGTTGATGTTCATTTAGGGTGTAAGTTCTAGCAGATTCTGTAAGAACCAGCGAAACTCCCTGTGATGTAGACAAATCATGGAAAACATTTTAAATACATGGCGAAAGTTATTTAATAAAGTAATTAATTCACTATTTCAGTATAGCACCAAAAATAGTGAATTAATTAAATAATTTTTTTAAATAAATGAATGTTTCTCTATTTGTAGCAACTCTGAAGCAAAACTGCCACATTTGTTTGCATTTTCTCTTGTGTACTTCGCTTCACCATACAATTATCGTATAAGACAGAGGATTAAGAGGAGTTTCAGAGGATGCCACGGGTCATAAATGTACGATATAAAGAAATGGATCCGAAGAAAACATATTACTTATATGCCTCTAAGATGAAACTTGTTTTCAGCTCCATGGGCCATTTTCAAAACAAATATAAAAAAAATAAAAAATAAATAAACAGCATTGAAATTAGTTGTCTTGAGTTGGCTTACGCACTTTGGAATCAACAAGAATGTCATAAACTCATTTCTGTGTTCATTTCCTGCTGTCGTAAAATGTTTAAATCAGAGGATATGAGAATAGTGAATTTTAGAAGTTGATGCCTTAAAACTAAGCCTTTAGTGTATGTTTCACACTCGACTTGACCAAGAACTCCAATGTATGCTTTGTTGCAGTTATATGTGTAATCTACAGTAGGCAAATTAACACTTTTCTTTATATTCAGTTTAATACTTTATTCTCAAAGATGAAAACTGATGTCAAAGTACGTTAAAAGGCCAAATGAGAAAGATCATAAAAATTGCTAACATAATGGTCCATATCAAGCAAATAGTATAAATACCAACAAAATATTATTTAATATAATATCTGTTAATTCGTCTTGAGGTAACAATATCAGGCCATAACAGACGTACAGACAAACAAACAAAAAAAAAACAAAACATGATCACATAATAACATAATACCTTATGGCGGGCGTATAATAAAATGGAGGTGGTTTTGGATTGCAGTTAACTATTTTGTCTGATAAAATCCGTTTATAATTTGATAGTGCTTTGTAAACTCTGACATCGATACATGCACAAGTAATGCAGGCACATTTTCTATAGCAAATTTATATGCAGCAGCAAGTTTATAACCGATGATATTCTGCAACATTATATTGTAGGAAACACTTAGCACGGATTCTAAGACAGCCTGGTATATATCATTAAGAATGGTTATAGCAATCGGCATTTAAAGTGCTATCATTTTTAAAAACAAATATTCGAGCATAGCAGGGAAAGGTTTGTTGTATTGTTGTGCATGGTAGGATATAGAAGGAACTTCTTTTGATTTTTTATTTGTTTGTTTGTTTTTGCTTTGTTTAATTTTTGCCGGTTTTGGCTTTCCTAACTTTAAAATTACATGCAACAAAAAATGAATGGTTTGTTTTTTTCCCAAGACATTTTATCAGATCATCTGTTTTGGTTTCATTCACAATTTCCTGCATTTGCTCTAATTCATTTTCCATCTCTTTCTCTCCCATGCCCTTGCAAGATCGTGGCATGAAAAATTACCCTCTTAAATGATCTAATTGTTTTGCCTAATACTTGATTTTCGAAAATAAAGGATACAAGAATTCGAGCTACAAAAGTGTGTCCGAAAAGGGATTGAATGATAGAATAGCAACAGAGGAAGCATACAAGCTATCGGCTAACGAATTACAAATACATAGAAAGGAGTTAGAAGTAGTAAACAGCAAATTTGATGCATTAAACAACATATTAGAGGACTTAGAAGGAGATTTCAGATGGTTTTACAAGCTGAGATCTATCAATGGTGTGGAAAGAGAAGATGTGGAAAAGATGAAGAATTAGTTGGAGCAAAGCAATCTTAGTTGGATAGAAAGTCTTGGGGAAAATTGCACAGAAATAGTTTTGCTTTGTATGTAATTTTACAATTACCCAACCAAAGCTTTCAGAAATTAAACACGGCGACCAAACGTTAGACGCCAAACACTGCGAAGAAAAATCAGTAAAGGTTCTTATACTTTGTACCAAAAAGCACAGCAATTCCACAACCATTACTCCACTATGCTCTAAATTTTTGTGAAGGTTTACAAGTGCTATTTAAATGGATGTTGCCAGATAAAGCAGTTACGTGGAATTCGAAGTTACTTACATTTTTTTTAAATATATACCTGCCATAATGGGGAGTGCATAATGTTAAATATTAATTTCATGTACATATACCATTTGATTAGGATATATATGTTGGCCTACTGTTGCACTGAATCATCAATGCGTAGGATTTTTATCAAAATCTTACATATGTTCGACATTTAAGGTGGTGTTATATCTAGTTATATTCACTTATCTTTAATCTTCTAGTTTCCCCTATTGTTGGTTTCGAACATAGATTTTCATCGTATTGCGATCATAATTCGACCATTTTATCACATGGTTAAGAAGAGTTCGTTCATAAAGTAACACAAAAGGTTCGAAATAAAACTGATAAAAATAAAGAGAACATCTTAGCATGAATAATGGCGAAACTTTGATTCAAATCTGTCGAGTAGCTTTGAAGTTATTTTTCATGGGTGTTATGTATATTTAATTTATTTTGTGTGTTTCACCTTTGTCTGTGATTGAAACCACTCCGGTGGCCTAAATGGTTAGAGCTTCCGCTTCGGATGCAGGAGGTCGCGGACTCGAACGCCGGCCTAGTCATACCAAAGATTAATATAAATGGTACTAACAGCTGCCCGCTAGGCGCTCAGCACTAAGAGGTTAGTATTAGGACTGGATGGCCTGGTGTCAGGATAATGTGACTGGTTGGAACGTGATGCTACATGTCTGCGGCATGATACCATAGAGCTAGACATCACTATAAACTGCCACACTACAGACATCGTAGCGATATTACTGACAAATTGTTAAAGCTACGTTAAAAGTCCAAATCACATACACATTGTCCGTGATTGAAGATAGAGTAGAAACGACGTAACTAACTTTTATCTATTTTTATAATGTTGTTTACTGATATTTGAGTTCAATGTATACACAAATTTAAAATGGTTTGGTAGAAAACTTTTGACCCAAATCCTGGTTATTTAGTTATGTCTTAGGTTTTTATGAGATTGACCTAAAATTGCTTTTAAAGTCCTATCTTAAGACCAGCCTGTGGAATAATTTTCAGTCGTGTTTAGATATAATTTAAGATGAATCATATATTTAAAAAAATATACATTGGAAATACAAAGTGCTCATTGACCTTTTGCTCTAAAACAATCTTTTGGGATTATTGTGATTTCAGTCAAAGACATTCTGGATTACATCATTGTGATACATCGAGACTGTTGGAACATGGACCTATTCAAGACTATTGGTATATCAGCACATTCATGATTCTTTTGGAACATTCTATACTTTTGGATTTGTGATAGAACATTATGATTATTTGGGGTTTAATTCACAATATCATACGTTTCTCTTACATTTTTGCTTTGAAACTTAGAGAAATAAATATATTTGTTTATTTTAATAAACTTGTTGGTTTCGCTTCTTTCCTGTTGCTTAGTTTAAGACCGTAAGAGTCGTAATAAGGGGCATAACTAATTATAGACTCATTACCCTTTTCTGACTTGGATCACATCATGGGTAACGAATAATACTTGAAAATAATTTATAAATTTCTTTGACCGTTTCTTTGTCTTTTATTTTCTCCTAGAAAATACATATAAATTATATTCATCGTAAGATAAATACAAATGTACACAACAGAGAATACATATTATTTAAATCAGTGACAAAAATATAAGTAACAATTTAGCATTTAAAAACAAAAAGAGGTGAATTTCAGGTTTCTGGAAAAATGAATGAGAATAATCACCAGTTTTAATATATTCTTTTCAGCATAATATTTGAAACGCGTATGGTGATACCTGATTGATGTCAAATGGTTATAATGCTGAGCTTTGAAGAAATATAAATTTTATTTAAATCATTTAAATTTAAAAGTTCAGTGCTGCTAAAATAATCCAAATAACTATTTAAGGTGTAGCATGTTCCACAGCTTTCTTCATAAAACTTTAAATAACATTACCTTCTTTTTGTATTACAAATTATCCATTACAAAATTTTAATAATCTTTTATCTTTCACGCTATACCATCAAAATTCATGAGTATTAACAAGAATGACAGAAGTCGTATCACCTCAAACTTTTGAAATGTTAAATATCGGGAGAAGTTCAGTGCCGATTTTGATGTACTTTTCAGTCACTTATTTTGTGAAGTTCTCTATACGATTATTATGTTGATTTCTCACCTTTTTTACGCTGACTTTTTAAAATTAAGTTCTTTGCTTAGTAATTTAGATCTGTAAGATAACTTTAAGTTTAATGACTACGAGATAATATCACGACAAATGTATATAATTTGATTATTTCAGTTGCAGATTTTATTAAATCAATTCGTCATTCTCTTTGACATGTAGAACTAATTATGAGTAACTTACCTGTAATTCTGTTTATATTTAACGGTCGTTCTCTCTCTATTTCCACTTGCTGCTTGTTTTTCCTAAACACGTGTATTCATTTATCAGCAATTATAAAGTATCTGAATTATTTTAAGTTTAAATGTCCAATTATTTGCGCCAAGCGATTAACTTTCAGAGTGTATATGTCCAGTGCCAATTATTTTCAGTTATACTTTGTGTTATGCATATCAAATTTGTATTATTTACTGGCTTTTCTTAATGATTATATGTTATGCATATCTGTATTTTGTCCAAAGTGAAGTTCATAGTGTACCTGGTCAGTGACATTATTTTGTAACCAACATAACACATAGCTAAAATTTTCTCTGTGTGTGTTTATTAAATATTCAGATAATTATTAATGTAAACATGTTTACCTGAATTTGAGTTAAAACATACATTCTTGATTCTGAACGTGGAATCTTCTAGAATGGAAAATCCATTAAGTGACTGAGCATTTTCAGAAAATTTTTGGGAATTTTTTTCTTCAGAAAACTGTAATTGCACCTAGGTCAGGTAGAGGAGTGTATAGTCTTGTTAATCTAAAAATTACTCATTCTTGCCTCAGCATCTGACGCAGAATCATTCTTATTGTTGTGTTTAGTTTTACATTTGGGTGGATTAATTTATTCAAATTATTATTCACTGGAATTAGAAAGTGCCCAATAATATTCTTGGACTGGAATATTAATTTTAATTATTGTGAATTAAGACAAGAAAGTTTTGGATTATATTATTATGATACATCAAAAGACTGTTAGTACATTATCACACTCCAGGTCACAGGTACATTTGCACATTAGAGACTACAGGGACATCAACACATTCAATATTGGAATTTAATTATAACACCACTGGGATTCAGTTGAAACTGAATACATTTAGACTGGTGATAAATTTTTTTAAGACTATTTGGAATTTGATTCATAATACTTTAAGTTCTTTTTAAAATTTTCACTTTGTATTCCAGAGAATTAATTATTCGTTTCATTTTACAAAACTTACTGGTTCTCGCTGTTTTCCATTACTTAGTTTAAGACCATAGAATCGTAACATTTGTTAACTGAATTGTTGATAATTTTGTTAATGGATGTTAATGTTTGGCTTTTGGAAACAGACACCGGTGTGAGCTCGGGCAACGTGCATATAGCACCCCACTACAGAGTGTGTTAGTTTCAAATTTTAATATTAATTATTTATTGCTGATGATTGCGTTTGGACTATCTATTATCTTTCAATGGGTTAATGAACTTGTTAGATTTGCAAAGGTTAGATTCTAAAATGTATTTATTGGAATTGTTTGCTAACAGGATTGCTCGACAATCCCGTTGGTAGCTGATTATCTTTCAGTGGGCGTATGGGTTATATATGCATTAGTATTGTACTTAAACCAGAACGTAGCCTCAGACAATACAAGCTGGGGTGACAACGATTAAATATTAACTTTCCAGTGGTAAGGGTGGTCCGTTACCACCTGGAAAACGAACGATTTAGTGGGGAACGATTAAATGACAGTGATTCAATGCTGATATTTTGATTATTAAATCTAAGGGCTGTAGGACATAATTTTGATTGCTGACGTCTGATAGTTTAGTGTTAATTGATTACTGTCGGATCTTGGATTTTATGTTGAATGGATTTTAATAAATTGCTAATAATGAGCTACGGGCACTGGCATAGCTCGCTCCGTTTGCATATAGGCATTGCGACGACATGGCTAATTGTTTACGACAAGTGTAATATCCCCTGAGCTGGGTCCATTGTCATTACTTCTGGGGGGCTTTTTTGTCACGTGGTTGTAGGGTTATTGTTTGAGAAAAATTAAAGTATTTTGTAATTGGTATAAGCAAGCATACCATCCAAAGAGTATTGTGGGTGGTATGCTGTTGATTGTTCAGAATTACATTTGTTAAGTATGGGTTGTGGGGTTGATGTTTGAAGAAAATTGAAAATAAGGTTGTTTGTAACACGATGTAGGACATACAACATATATGCTACATCAGTGCAAGTGACCGTTCCGGAACAGATCATATCACATATATCTGCTTTGCTATCTTCGCGAAAGATCATAGGCTGAAGAATATTCATCGTCTGCGTGGGCTTTTAATAACATAAAAAAAAAAAAAAAAAAAAAAAAATTTAATAACATCTGACAGACTCCTTTAATGTAGTGATACCTTCTATTCTGGCCTTTGCATTTTTGATTCGCCAAATGAATTATCTGATTATTTCTATTTGTTGCAGTGTTTAAACTTTAATTATTTCCTCTCCCAGCCAATATATCCCATTTCAGGTCTTCCTTAAGCTGCTGTTGAAGCGAACAAAGTTTGTTCTCCTTTGCATCTACCCCCTCCCACTTTCATGTACTCGTGTGACCTGATACAACAAGATGGAGGGCTAGATGCCTTCTGTGTACCGCACGTTGCACATGCCTGTATTAGTGAGAAGTACAATAATGGTTAAGCGGTGGACTTAAATATATTTCAGCCTCCAGTTTAACACGATCATGATGTTGTTTCTTTGTACTGACTCCTCAGGAGAAATACAAACATCATGTGTAATGAAATTCAGAAGGGTATGAGATCGCTCTTGAAAGACCGCAAAAAATTAATATTGTTTTTGTATCCCTTTTCTGAGATATTGGTTGCATTTTGAAAATATCAGAAATCAAGAGACACAAAAATCCCCTTCCGTACTTTTTCGTGGAAAAACAAGAACAGACCTTTCAAAAAACTTTAGATAAATGGAATTTGTTCTCAATTTATTCTTCGGTTTTTCAATATCGTTGTTTAATTTAGACTTCTTTCAACAAGTAACTACAAGAAGGTTGTCATCTCTGTCAGATTTTGCACCTATTTGCAGCAGCCGGATGCACAGTTCAGGAATATCGTATTGAAATATCTGTTCTGGTTTATGCTTACCGTCCTTTACCGCTCCGGTGGCCTAGTGGTTAGAGCGTCCGCCTCGGATACGGGAGTTCGTGGGGATTGATGCCCGACCGAGTCATACCAGAAACTTACAAAAATGGTACTAACAGCAGCCTCGCTTGGCGCTCAGCATTAAGAGGTTAGTGTTAGGACTGGTCGGCCTGGTGTCAGGATAATGTGACTGGGTGGGGCATCATGCTACATGTCTTCGGCATGATGCCCCAGTGCTAGACATCACTATAAACTGCCACACTGCAGACATCGTAGCGATATAACTGATTTTTTTTAAAAGCTACGTTAAAAATCCAAATCACACACACACACACACACACACACACACACACACACACACACACTCACTCACACACCTACCGTCCTTTTAAGGACAGTTTAGTTCACAGGTTGAAAGCACCCGACACCCCCACCCCACCCCACCCCACTTGGTACTATTGAGACTGAACAGTGTCGAGAGATTCAAATGGCCGTTATATTATGACGAAATGTATTAAACCAGGAACAGCTGAGGATTTTGCTTAAATGACCTTGTGGTATTATATAAAAATGCACATAGACTAGTATTCATATGCAAATCGGATTGCCATGCCACTCACTTTGGTGTTTGCATGATCTTTATCAGAGATACACTTTGATATGGTCAATGACAGATTTCGCACCTCAGTTATGCAATATGAAGCACGCCTGGTTCATTCCTAGCTTTCTGTTGATCAGAATGGCTATCACAATATAGTCAGGTGTCTGTATTGGATTTGACTGGTTGACAAAGTGCGATATAATAATAATGGAATAAGAATTTTGTGTGGGTTGTTGATAAAAGCATCGACCATCCGGAAGATGTCAGTGTTCAAACTCATCTATTATGCACGTGTCAGTATTCCGGAAGCATATACTAGAAGTAGTTATGGAATGCAACAGCTAAAATAAAGTAATATTGATATTCGACACAACTAACCTGAATTATCACGCACGTGTTGAATCTTAATTGATCATCTCAGCTGTAGGCAACACAACTGCACAAGAGTTGACCGTTCCAAGGTAGCACATACGAAATAAAAAACAATTATAGTCTGATTTTGGATATTTATTGAGATTTAACTTATATATTAATATTGTATGTGATTCGAATTTAAGTAATTAGAGACAAAATTAATGATATTCAATTAAAACAATTTTAACCAGTGAAGACGGAAAATGCTATTTCATATTAAAAATCCAATAAGAAAGCTTTAATTATAAAGCTTTTCTTGCAATACGTCTAGTATCATACTGAAGCTTCAAGCCTCTTATGAGCATTATATATCAACGCTTCGAGTACCGTATTGAAGCTTGCAGCCTGTTATGAGGTTTATGTTGTAATACTTTGCGTGTCATATTGAAGCTTGAAACCTTATATGAGGTTTATGTTGTAATACTTTGAGTATCGTATTGAAGCTTGCATCCTGTTATGAGGTTTATGGTGTAATACTTTGCGTGTCATATTGAAGCTTGAAGCCTTGTATGAGGTCTATGTTGTAATACTTTGAGTATCGTATTGAAGTTTGCATCCTGTTATGAGGTTTATGGTGTAATACTTTGCGTGTCATATTGAAGCTTGAAGCCTTGTATGAGGTCTATGTTGTAATACTTTGAGTACCGTATTGAAGCTTGCAGCCTGTTATGAGGTTTATGTTGTAATACTTTGAGTATCGTATTGAAAATTCCAGCCTATTATGAGGTTTTTTATGTAATACTTTGAGTATCGTATTGAAGCTTCCAGCCTGTTATGAGGTTTATGTTGTAATACTTTGAGTATCGAATTGAAGCTTGTAGCATGTTTTAAGATTTATGGACTAATTACTTACATCTTCTAATCTTTTTTTAAACCGTTTTTGTAGAATGTAACTCTCGTCATAATAGCGCTTTCACGAGGCAACATGCCGTTATAAATAACCCTTTAAATTTCACTGATCAAGCCTGAGAAAAGTTGAATGCCATAACTTTCTTTAAGTTTTGAAGATATATCCAAAGATAAACACCTCACGTGAGTTCGCATTCCACTACTTCGACATTGAGAAAATTCGATTGGATAGCTCAGGACTTTGATAAAATGTGATTGGATTGTGCAGCCTTCCTCAGCAGTTATTTCGTGTTTTCTAACTTTTGAGATAAATTCTTGATGTTCGATAAATAATTTCTTCAAGGGCGTTTTTCGTATGTAATTAAGTTATTTTCAACAGCATAACGGTTTATTTTGCAAAATATGACAAGTTGGCTTGTGTCATTGTTATCTTTTGTGCCTTCATTACATTAAGAAACGAAATACTTTTATATTAGGAGGCAGAAAGTATACAAATCGAGAGCATTTCATCCTTCACTTGTTCTGGCGAAACATGGCTGACTTTTCCTTATAAGTAATGTTTGAATATGTACTAATAACCCACTACATCTGCAGTTACCTGTTCTCTTTTTCATAAAGTAACATTAAATTAATTATGTGATAAACATGGCCTTTAAGAACTTTCTTTACGAGCTTTAAAATGTCCCTAATACAGATCCGTCCGTTGAGTGAAATCATTGTCTTGTTTTTTTTTTTTTTGTTTTTTTTTTAAATTCTTCATTTACTACGATATGCGTGCAACCAGGAGAGAAGGCATAACCGTAGAGTTCTAACTGTATGATGATTCAAATCATTGATTATATCCCATGGTAGGTCGCAGAACATAACGTAGGTTATTTAAACTTGATATGTACGTGGGAACTTCAATTATCTTTCCTCTGTACTTCACACTGATCACTCTCTCTCTCTCTCTCTCTCTCTCTCTCTCTCTCTCTCTCTGACTGATAAACATATTCTCCATACATATGTATTGCTGTTTAGTAAGGTGTAACACAGGTAATGTAGATACTATGACTGTCAGGTAAAAAACAGGAGGTTGGAGAAAATGGTCACTTAATTGACTTTGGATAATTGTTGCTAAATGTATTTGTTTCAGTTAATCATTTTCGGCAAAATATGCCCACCCACCATCTTAAGCTCTGCGGGTAATAGATCACAACAGCTATGGGGATGGTCTTTTGTCCGTCGTCTGTCGTCCGGTATCTGCCCGTCCGTTAGCACAAGTTTGTTATGGCTATTCCTCCTAAACGACATAGAGGATTGCCTTGAAACTTTACACACACATTCATCCCATGATCTAGTTGATACGAAACGGAAACTGTACTTCTTGTACATCCAACATGGCCGCCACAGTGGCCATCTTGAAAATCTTGTCGCTACTTCTCCTGAATGCATGGTCATATCAAAATGGGTTTTCTCTGAAAGACTTCTGTGATGTCTAGTTGGTCCTAAATAAAAATGGTGCCGATCTGACTATTAATTTGGCCGTCATGGCAGCCATCTTGAAATTCTTATGATCACTACTACTTCTGAATTGATGATCATATTAACCTGGGATTTTCACTTAAAGACTTTGATGCTTGGTTAGTCTTATTTGAAAATGGTACCGATGTGACATCCATTATGGCCACCACAGCATCCATGTTGAAAGTCTTGCTACTCTCCTGCATGGATTATCATATGAGCTTGTGGTTTTACTACAAGACTTCTTAAGATGTCTAGTTGGTCCTAAATAAAAATATTGCCGACCTAACGTAATATGGCCGCCATGATAACCTTATTGAAAATTTTGTTATTGCTACTCCTCTGAATGGAAGATAGTATCTTTAAATAGTTTTATCTCCACTCATCTCCACATGAACGGCTATATCAACATGGGGTTGTCACCAATAGACGTCTATGTTATGCCAGTTGTTCCTAAAGAAAATGGTGCCAGTTGTAGATCCAATATGGCTGCCATGATGACTGTCTTGAAATAGTTTGTTGTCACTATTCCCACATAATAGATGATCATTACGATGGGTTTTCCGCCAGAAGACTTCTAATCACGTCAACTTTGTCCTAAATGAGATTGGCGCCAAGCTGATATCCAGTATGTGTACCGTAGCAGCTAGTTTGAAAAGTAATCTTGATATCCCTGACGAATATCAGATATAGCTTTAATATTCAACAGTTGAAAGGAAAAAATGGTCTTATCTTGAATTGTTGGAAATTCTTTTCGCCCAGTAGAACATCAGTCCCTTCGAGGGACTCTTGTTATGTGATATAGATGGCATTCAAAAAGAAGTAGGCTGCAAAAAGTACAAACTTGGCTAAGCAGGAAATAAATTTATCAAACTGAGTTAAAATAAGATTCTGTTACACGTGTATGAACCATTAAGATACGAGACATAGGAGGTTTCAACATATCTTTTGAAGATGTGATGAAGGTAATCTGATCGTCATTTCCTCTAAAATACTGAAAAGGTTCATCCAAATAACATAGATACTGACAATACTGAGCGTTCATATTGTTCTGTCATACCTGTACGAGACAGTATACTGACAATACTGAGCGTTCATACTGTCTGTCATACCTATACGAGACAGTATACTGAAATGCACTTTTCTTTCGAGCTGTGAGATCTATTAGAGAGATAAAACATAGAAGAGATGTGCATCGTTTTTGTCCTTCAAAGTTCTTGTCTTTGTTGTCAAGCTGCATTATCGACTCCACAACTGTAATCCTAGATCCGCATCCTTAATTATAGAGCGTATACCATTTACAGCTGTGACTTTTGATGAAGAACCTTCGCATATTATTTCTGGACATTTACATTCGTCAGTTTCCCTTATTTCAAATCATTATTTAAATGTAAATGAATTAAAATTTAAAAAAATATATGCAAACAGTGGCAGGAAAGTCTCTCCATGCAACACGTACATGAAACGAATAATAGTCAGTTCTTCTGTGTTTTACGTATTGTAATAAATTTGTAGTGGTTATAGCACCCCGTTTAAGGAATTCTTAGATTTGTGTGATTTTACTTGTTTGATTATTGGTATTCGGTGCAATGGAAATATTCCTTAGCCCGAAATAATTAGCCAATTACTAGGAGCAAACGTCACGGAGAGAAAGTGTTAGTGAGTTTCCATGATGCCATGGTCAATTAGTAGTGAATTCAGACCCAAACCGCATGACTGTCCAATAATGTAGTCCCTAATAAAATCTAGTAGTGTACCTTGGTGTTGTGACTGCAGTGGCAGTGTTTACGGTAGGAAACCGGTAAATTACACAATGGGATAAACAAGAAGGGACTCTGCAGATACCGTTTATGTCGCCGTGGTGGCAAATGTGATGTAGTTGTATTGGGGTAATGTGCCTTGGAACCATGGATTGACTGGCCTAAGGTGGCGTAGTTAAAATAGTTCCCCGAGTCAGGGGATAGTTTTAGAGTTTCTACGGCGTGTACTGCTGACGGTACGGAAAGTTGATGAAGGGAAACTATGCAAACGTGCGGTTGATAGATATTTGGCAAGTTGTGAAATCTGTGGTTTTACATTGATTAGAGTAAAATTTATGTATAGAATGGACACGTCTGACTTTCTAACTTACAACTGAAGTTGTATAGAAGTCTTTGGAAATTTGGTGTAAACATATGAGTTCTAGCCCATTTTCTGTATACTAAAGAGTTACAATAATAAATAATATGTTTGACATTTCAGTTCTAAAGCTTCGCTTTGCGTGAAAGAAATGTCATACAACAATAGGTGAATGAATAATATTATATAAAAATTGTTGTATTATGAAATTAAAGTGTTGCAGATAACGCCTTAATATAATAAAATGAAAGCATCTACTCTAGGTTCCTTTATCCAGAAAGAGTGTGTAGAAAGCTTGTAACGGAAAAGGAGACTCCTATAAATGCTCACGTTTTGAACGGATGTAAAACTGTATGTTTGTATGCATGTATGTATGCATTAGCGTTTAACGACACCGTGACACAGTAATGTGTATATGTTGCAAACATGAAGTAAAGTTTTAAAAATAAAACGAAAGAATTGCACTAAACTTAGGAGGATAAACCCTTTCAAATCAACATAAGCACAAAGTACACAAATATAAAATGAAAACGCTAAATATGTTTTAAAAATTGAGTGAAAAGGATATATAAAAAAAAAAACCATAAAGGTAATACCTGTAAAACATACGGTAGGAATCAAGTTGCTGACTTATATTATTGCTAATGTAATTTTGACAATTTAAGATCGTTGACCTTGGGACGCGAGCTTCCTTCAAACTAGCTATTTTAAAAGCGTCACACTAATTGAAAGAACATTATTTTATGTTGGATTTGCAGGTAAGTGCTCCATATCACAGTCTTCGTTAATGTCTAGTACAGGCAATTAATTTTTATTCCAAATTTTATTAGGCCTTCGACGGATTGTAAAGAACGGATATTTAGATTTTGACTTATTTCATGTGATAGGTTTTGTAGATGAGTTTGTCTCCGTCTCTCACTATGTCCTTTTTTGTTGAGGTGCAAAGTATTGGTAGGTATTATGTGTCGCCCAAAAGTCTTTGCTATTTTCCACTGTCTTTGCAATTGTTTCTGTTACGATTCTATGGTCATTAACTAAGTAACAGAAGAACCAAACCCGAGTTTTGTCAAACTCAAAAAAAATTTAATTTTCTAAGTTATAAAATAACAATTTAAGAGGAACTCAAGTATTATGAATTAAATCCCAAATAATACCGAAATGTTCTACACAAGTCCAACACAATCGAGCGCTCCGAATGAATTCCGTGCCCTCGAATGGTGTGCCAACAGCCTTCATTTATCACAATTACATAGTTCAGAATTCCTTTGAATAAATTTACAAAAGTCCAAGAATAATATTTTGGTCCAGAGACAATGAACACTTTGTGTTTCCAATGAATAATCCAAACAAATGTTTCCTCTCAAATTATATCTAAACTAGACATTAAACAGATTTGCAGACTGATATTAAAACAAGAACACACGAAACAGGAATGAATTAGTTGATGAACTCCACGTCCTTATATACACTGATACGCCTATACATAGCATTATTTTCCTACACATTGCATGTCGTAATCTTCTTACGTGACTTCTTTCACAATATTGCACGTCGCAACAGAACCCACGTGATTGAACCATCCAATGGAAATTTTCTCCAAACTCATAGGTTTATTATAAATATTAATACTGAGGATCGTAAACACCCTTTTCATAGGTCCTATGTAATTTACAAACACGCACCAAAAAGTAAAAGACAAAATATGGATATACACAACACTGCAAATCACTCATTTAGCAAACATACACATATTTATAGACAATATAATATTTAGAAAATCGGCGATCAGTAATATGTACTAGAAGTTTATATTACGCGTTGTAATTTATTTATTTACGCGAATTTAATATTTATCACCAAATTTTCCAAAACATAAGGTATTATTATTTTGGGGATGTATACTGTATGGTTAATTTCATTTTTGAATAAAAGTTCCCCTGAGTAGATCCTCCAGAGCGCAAGTCAATCCTTGTAATCTTAACAGTTGATCTTAATTGCAAAATGCACTTTATCCTTCCATGTTCTCATTCTTCTAATCTTTCCTATGTATATCTACCTATCGGTCTATCGCTAGTCTCAGCATTAATCCAGCTGTTTAGCTATGGATCGATTTATTTTATCTCTTTGCCAATGGGCGTATATTTCTTATTTGTAGACTTTGTAATATGCACCGTTGAGGATCTGACCAATTCGCTGTTACAATGTTTCCAATTACGCATTTCCATTTTGTAAGGTTTGGCCTCTTCTATTATATTTCAGTATCAATGTTCAGGCCAAGGTGCCTAAATTCGACGTTCCCGATTGATTAAGAATCGGCCTCCAGACAGTTCGCTGGAATATGATTAGGTTCAGTGAAAATAGAGAAAGTTTTATTGTTATGTCTTTCTGGCGGCACTGCTGACATGTGTGGTTGACATGTCAGTGCCTGCAGATTTCTTCCTATAATTTATTTTCCATTTTTGTGGTTTTAGTCTCAGATCTCAAATATAATCGAAATCATATATTACCTGATGTTAAACACTTCCCAAAGTTTTATTTATACCCTTTGATTACTCTTTTTTCCCACTGATATCTAAGCAGTTCCGCAAATGTAACTGAATTTTATTGTGCATTTCTTAAAATAAAGCAATACCAACAACAACACTAACAATACCAACAACAACACCAACAAAGCTATCGAAACCTGGCGAAGAAGGAATGTATCTACTTAGAAAAACTGACCAAGTGTTCAGATCTTGTGAATCAGATTAGAGATTTATTATTCTGTTCTATAAAGAGAATTTTATTCAAGTAAGTTATTATTAAAAAAAGTCATAATTATTGCTAATTAGTGGGAAAATGAAGTGAAGTGAAGTGAAGTGAATAACCTGGATATTTGTTAATATGAATGAAAACAATAATTATTTATAAAGAGACCTTCTATTTTTAAGAAATCTCCGAATTTAACGGTGGATGTTAAAGTTTGAGAGAAGGAAAATGCAGCATATAAAATTAAAAAAGGTATCAAAGAAGAACTTATTTCTCAAAGGCATACATTGATGATAGCTTTCACAACCCTAGAGTACAGTATGATTGGGCAGAAAATAAATTATACAGCCATGTATGAGTGAGTTGCTGTTTGTTATGTTTGTGTAATTATCTTACGTCCACAGATGACACTAACGATCTGTTCGTATCAGTGAAACAAATATAATTTTCCGTTATGATCAGTACAAACTACATTTTAAAGTCTTATATAAACAACATATTTCATTGAAAGATAAAGATTTAAATATACACTTTTTATTATATATCAATAACATTATCAAACATACATCAAAATGGGAGTTGCTGGCTATGTACTTTTCGTCTGCACTGTCATCTGTTGAATGTTGATGTACCTACTCGACCGATAAAGCGCTTACCAAACATGGCAGTAATATACCTCGTGGATCGAGTCTTTTAGACGATGTGTATATACGGTAGAAAAATTTTTACCTTGAGAAGTTTCGACGTTTATTTATTGATGGGGATACCACATACTTTCTCTGCTTAAACGTTTCCTGTGATTACTCTGTAGGCAAATAAGATTTATAATAGGAGATATCTGTTCCTCACGAATCGTGTAAACGTATACGTTCTCCCTGTGTTGTACGGTTGTGGATAAAAAGATTAGACAAATAGCGTATTTTCCATATTAACAGATGTATCTGAAACCGACAGGGACTAATTAAAAAATGTAAGGTATCCATTAGTTGAACACAAATCCAATAACCAGCTTGATAAGTGCATGAGTTCACCATATATAGGCCGTCAAAAAGAGCCGCTGTGCCCGTAATTAAAGAAAACATAACTATACCAGTAAAACGACGTGTGGACATTTGTTGGTAAACTTTCCTAATGTGACATTTTTAACTCTCATTGTACCAGAGAGGCGACTTATTGGAATTTTCTGTTGAGTTAGGGTCAAACTTAATGTTTCAAGAAAGATGTTGATATTGTGAAATCTTGCAATGTAATGCTCTAAGGAAATAAGAGCATCCATTCAAACGTTGTAGAATGAATACATTTATAATATGTACATTCGCCATGCAAAGATCTTATCTTCTTTCAGCGGCTGCATTGGCTTTGCAGCAATAAAAATGTCTTACGAAATCATATAGAAATGTTTATTCGTTCTTTATCGTGTTTCTGTGCATGTCTTAACTTTCATATTCAACGTTTTCGTAGATCATAAAATGATTCCGCGTCCATTCAACAATATCATGCTAGAACATAAGTGGAGAAACAGCAATACGATTTGCACATTTAACTGGCTGTTGTTAACATTAGGCAATAGGTCACTCTGGATGGAGTATTTGTTCATCAACGTAATTTTCCATGCTCAAACTGGCCAGAATTTGAAATAAATTCCCAAATATTTATCATCATTTTAAAAACATGTCTCAAACGAATATTTGACTTCATTGGTAGATGCAAGGAAAATGCATGGAGACCGCTCCATATTCATTTTAAAAACACAACGACGGACAACAATATGTGATGAGTTCAAGGTAGACGGGAAATGGGAAGGACGCCCTGAAACTAGATATCTATGTCAAAGCTAGGAATAAGGAGATATTCCTGAACCTACGAATATTCAAAACACGAAAACCCCGCTGCAGTTTATGAGCTGGTCAACTGTTTGATTTCTAAGCAGAAGCAATGTGTTGACTTCATCTTTATTTTTATATATATTTTACCGAATTTTAACATATTTTTGTCTTACGTTGTATATTGTTGTACTTCGTGTTCACTTTTATTTGAAGAAAAAGTATCTTCCTAGATATTTGTGCAATTCGTTTTACATTTTTCGAATTTTACCTTTAGTTGGAACCGTATGGTAAGTACTGTGCTGAGGCATTAGATAACGCTGCTACATGCTTACATTTATACATTGCAAATACAGTTAATAATTTCCATTCTTTAACATTTACGACATGTTTTTTTTTTTCTTCTTCAAATTAACAGATTTATGTTGTGCATATGTGAGGTCAGGCTTGTTTATCAGTGATGTATGTGACTAACCAATCAGGGCCCAATTTCATAAACTTATCTAAGGAAAGAAGTTGTTCATAAAATATTTCATAAGAAAGAGGGGTTTTTTTTGTTGTTGTTTTTGATAAGTGTGTTTCAGGAAAGGTTTTGTAGCAGAGTAACTTTTCAAGATCTTTCGTAAGTTAACAGTAAACCGGTATCTTAAGACAATCCAGTGTTGGACTGGCGACCTAGTGGCCACCCAATAAATCGTTGACAATTTCGGTTACTAGGGTAATCTGGAGGTCCCTAGAAACCCCATAGACCATCAGAGAAACCACATGGCATCTCACTAGGCCAGTCCGACCCAGGAAAAGTCCACAGCTAAAGTAAACTGCTCATAAATGGTAAAATAATTTTTTTTTAAATTTCTGAGTGGAAGTTCAAACAACAATTACAACAACAAAAGAGATTATGGCGGTGGCGGTGTTTTGTGATATTGCCACAAAGATCACGACTATGAATATATTAATATTGGTAATAGTAATCCATAATCTTTACGAGATAATCCCGTGTAAATCCCCCTCCCAGGCCCGTGGGTGCGGAGATTGAAAATAATACAAAAGGCATGTTTTATTGCCTATCTATTTTCATGTGACAAATGGTCCATGGAAAATATCATCATCATCATTCTGATCTAATAATTCCATACAATCAATTGACGTACGAACTCGGACTCTTCCGCTTTACTTTTTCTATGTCTTTCTCCGACACTGTTGACAGCAGCATACATTGCTTTCATATGGTGTTGACAGATGCCAACCAACGGTATGCTTAGGTCACACAGTACTAATTGTATGGAAAAATGGGAACCAGCCTGGAAATGGGTGAACATAAAATACAGTATATGTGGGTTTTGCTGGCCAGGATTGGTTAATAATGTAAGTTATGTTTTAGGAAAAAGAATCTTTTGAGAGCTTATCCTAGATGTAAGTGAAAAAAAAATAGAGACATTGTTTTATTGATGGAATTTCAGTCCTTTAACAGTCTTGAATTTGGAACACTCATTACTAAAATTAGCACCTGACTGTTTGGTGCGGAATTGAAAGCTCATGTTTCAAACACATGCAGGTCCAGAAAATACCGCGGCTCATATTCTTTTCTCTACACAGAAGCTGACATCTAGGTTTCATCTATACTGATAAATATAGGTCTGATCATGAGCGCTCAGACATTTTAAGCTATTGAATTTTAAATATCATTGTGTTTGCTTAGGTTTACTATGGGAAGTGAATTAATACCGTGAGTCCAATTTGCTTCGATTGGCACCAATATACTTTCCTGTCATGCGCAGTACAGTAAGGTTTTAAATCCTATGATTTCCACCTTCTAATGAAACCCATTTAACTTGACTTGTTTGTTTTTTTTAATTTGTTTGTTTGATTTTTTTGCTTTGTTTGTTTGTTCCTTTTTGTGTATTATTATTATTGTCATACACTCCCCTCCCAGCTTTGTTGGGGTGGGTGTTATGGTTTTGGTTATCGTTATCTAGAGGTGATCGCCGACGGTGTAATTTGCCCGGGACGAGTAAATATCAATAGAAATTGAGAAAATTACGGGTGGAATAGATAAAGAGCTGAGCAGGTATATAGAACAGAATAACACGAGCCCTCGTTACAAATAAAGACAAAATTTAATCAAAATTTCTAACAATAAAGTTCATAAACGAAAGTAATAATAATACATTACGATTGAAAGATACACTTCTTTCTTTGTGACTTAACTTCTTGCACGAATTTTCAAATACAAGAAATAATGATACCAATAGCCGATCTGATAAGTGATATAATTTGAATCATCATTTAGATCACGTGAAATATATCGAAAACATTGCCTTGTACAGTTTCATAACCTGATGGTCTTGATTCAGTCCGAATTCCACAGCGACTATCCCTTTTGACTTCTTTGTGCTGGTAAGTCTGGGTCTTCTCCACTTTTGACTTCCTTGTGCCGGTAAGTCTGGGTCTCCTTCACTTTTGACTTTCTTTTCCAAATTTACAGGTGCCTCGTCCCTTTCGCCCCTTTCAACTTTGTGTCCACTTTGGGTTCGTAAGACGTAATACGTAGAGTGTAGAACGTAGAACTTCGAGCTATCCCGGCTCCTTGTTTTTCCAAGCTCTCACTTCCAGAACGTGTCTGTCAATTTTTCCAGACAATCCCTTCCCCTGGATGATTTCTACGAGTGAATTTCTTCTAAATTCAACTCGGAGTCCCCTTTTCAACTTCCCTCTTGTAGGAAAAAGCGTAGACTGATTTTAAAATTTGCTATTTGCACATTTAACCTGAGAGGTTTTCATGTGAAACCACGCCCTATTCACAGCGTGACCAATCTGAATGAAATACACTTCCCGCTAGAACAATGTTGAAACAATGTAGCTCGTCTGGCAAACCTTGATTATCCAACTGATTCCTGGTAACTTTCAGAAATGACAGTTTTTCCATACCGATCAGAATTTGACCCCTTCCTGGTCAGTTTAAACAAACGTGGCCTTAATCAAAAATCGCTAAACTCGTGACAAAGACTGTACCAATCCGTGCGTTATGGCATTTTAACGTGCGCAGAACTCCATAAATCTAATTAAATCGTACACGTGTCCAACTAAATGTGTTCTACCGAGATCGACAGAAAAATTTGCTCCATTACAATTATTATTATTATTATTATTATTATTATTATTATTATTATTATTTTGGCTGCTTTTTATTACGAACTGAATTATGAACTGTATTATAAACTAAATTATTAACTGTATTATAAACTATCTTATTAACAATATTATGAACTACTTATGAACAACGTTAAAAGTTATCAAATGACTTACCTTATAAAATGTCTTATTGTGCTGTGAATAATGTAATGAATTATATTATGAATTGTCTTATGATCTATCTTTTGAGCTAACTTATGAACTATATTTGAATGATATTATGAACTCACTAACAAGCTATCTCAGAAAAAGTTTCTTATAAACTTTATTATCCACTGTATTATGAACTATCTTATGAACTATATTAATAAGCTTTTGAAAAAAAAAAAAACTGTACCCAGGTGTCCTTGTATTAGTCTAATCAGTGCTACAATCAAAGAGAAAATGACAAAGCTTAGCTACTTATCCCTACCCAGAGCTTAAGTGGCTCAGCACAGTTCTTAACAACAAGTTCTTTGCACCAGCTGTGCAGCTATTGATCCAACCACAAAATTTTCCCGACCTTGTTTCACAACAAGTTTATACTCGACAAACTCGTTCCATTGTCAGACTCATTGACGATTCAATCCAAGAAATTATAAATCTATGAAAGCATCAAGCAACTTGAGATAACAAAACAGTAGCAAAACTTACTTTCCAGTATAGCTTTTATATTCAGGTCTGTGCCAGAGAGTGTTTAGTTCGTCAAGAAGTGATTCTAAAATTGCCAACATTTGCAACGTTCTTAAGAAACTTGATCGAGAAATGTTCTTACGATTACAGTTTATGAAGAATATGTTAATATTTGCCAATGCTTTCATGCATAATTGTTGACATCATAAAATGACTATTTTTCCCCGATGTTTTACAACTGTTAAGAACTGTCCTGCGCTTACGTATCCCCGTGAGTTCAATTTTATTTCCTTGTAACTTTATATGAGGCTTGTGTGCTTACGGAACGAATATGAAATAGTGAAAATGAAACTGTTTAGTTAAGGAATAATTAACCTCTTCATACCAGGTGCGGCACTATGCAATTTGCAGATTGACCCTGTTTAAACACAAGTAGATACAATGGCTCTATTTGCTCCCCATTTATCCGGCTGTATTATCTGATTACTGGTCAACCCTAGTCGAATTTATCAGGCTATATTATCTTGTTAGTGGTCAAAATTAGCCGTATTCATCAGGCTATTTTATCTAATTAGCCGTCAAAATTAGTCGTAAAAGCATTGCAGAACTGTTTCATATCTGACCTTTATACCTTATGCCTCAAGAAGCAGGTAATGCATCATAATGGTTTACATAGAATACACAGGAAATGTGGTTGATTGTACCTACTTTCCAACTTGAAACTATGATTTTGTCATACAGTGATTGGAGGTCACGGACATACGGACATACGCAAAGCTGTAATGAAACCTCAAAATCATTCATCACCATCGCCCTTGTTTCGTAACAAGCGAAATTATACATTTACATGTCACTGGATACTTTGAAAAGATAAATCAATACGGCACTTTGCAGCGTTCATCAACAGTATGGTAACGTTTTCAAATTTGTTTTTGTCTTATTTCATCTGTCAGCCGCTATCACGTTAATCTGACTGTGTGCGTTTTATCACGTTCTAGTTGATTACAGATGCTTTCTAGACTTCAAAGTTTAAAATTTCAGTTACACTTATCTCATTTTAACCACGAGTCAGAAGTACATTTCGCCCACGCACTGATAAGCACACGTCGAGTATCGCGTGCATCGAAAAGTTTATCTGATTCATAATACAAGAATTCTAATATTGTTTTAAGCTCAAGCAAACTAAACATAAAGACAAAATTGTGCACTTTTTGCCTTACTCTTTCTATCTTACAACACAACTGCAATGTCCACTCAGATATCTACCTTCTGTATATTCATAACCAGGGGTCCGAGTGGCTACAAGCGTTCGCCTTTACGGGTCATTAATATCTCTTCTCAGTCCGCCTGGGTTGGAGTCTCGGCTCGGCCAAAGTAGTTGTGTGAAAAACTTGCCAGTAGCTTTTCGGGGATCGGTAGTTCTTTCCGAGTTCTTCCTCGACCCAAAAATATACCGGCCGCCATTTATAACTTATAATGTACTTTAAAATAGCGTAAAAACGCACAAAACAAACAAATAAAACTTCGTAACCATTCATAATGCAACAGTTGCCATTCAGATTGCATACACCAGACAAATTTTAAACTGGAAAATTTGTTAATGTTTCAGTACTACATTTTACTTTTTGATAAGGGTCTCCTCACATATACAGCCTATGCTGTGTTTCTGCACATTTTAAAGAGTTTAGTTAACAAAAGTAAGCAAACATATTCATCATACATTAAAAGGAGAAATTTTTTGCTTAGTACAACTTCTAACGTATTGCGTGCAATTTACAGCAATAGCTTTATTCAATCCTGCTCAAAATCGCCATGGCTGAGACTGAAAAAAACATTTGTTTTACATCAACAGATGGTTCATTTCTTCATAGATTCTTGAAAGATTATTGCATTTCATCCAACAGACTTAGAGATGCAGTTTTGTTTAAGAGCATGTGACTGCAAATATTTACAAAGCCTTTGTTACAAGCATTTGCATTCATTAAATTCGCATCATGTGACGGAGAAAACTTGATGTTTATTTACAACACCAGAAAGGAAGTACTTGTGTTATAACCTACCTTTCTTGTGTATTTGTACAATATTTATTAACAATGGTTGAAATATTGTTTTGTTATTTGTTTTCTTCTGCTTAGTTAATATTTCCATAATTGCTTGTAATTTTAAGAATTGAACTCCATATTTTACAGATTAATGAAGTTGTAAAGATTCAAAATCGATTATACACTTTGCCTGAAAGGCCTTCGCTTTCATCGTGGCAGTTTATGCAATGTGTAATCGATGTTTAAGCTTAATGACTTCATGAATCCTGCAAAATATGAAGTTTTTAACTGGAGCACAAGATGCTTAAGTTACTAAAAGTAAATATAAAACTATCTTCACAAGTATTTTAATATGAAATAATAAATGTATCTCTAAATGAAGACTGTATTGTCTTCATCCTGGTTTTCCTTATACGTCCATCTTTGTTTCAAAATGTTACGACATGTTACGAGGTAAATATATAATTCATAACATAATTATATTGTAAGATCCACAAAACATGTTTTCTTCCGGTTTTTCTGTTAAATTAAACACTGGACCTAACAAAATCAAGTTCAAGATTGAAATGTTAAATAACTGATACTTTGTGCTGACTCATAATTACCAAGTCTTTCGCTCGATCAAATAAGCCACAATGTAGTGTTTCTAGCTAATTTTTTGGACAAAACCGTTCTGGTCATTTCTTGTTTCTTATTTCATCTTGTAAACTGACGCAGACAATCTTACAATCTTACAAGTTACCCAGTTGTGTTTTCCCTCAGTCTAAACTTATCCTCTCTTTCCATTGTTATTCGTCATCCGATTGTATCACTGGGGATAGATATTAAATATTTTACGAGTAAAATTAATTTTTAAAACTCGGGGACTTTTTCTCTTATGGAGTATCCTTTATGTTTTCCTTACCGATAGATCCCATAACCAGAAGGTGAAGTAGAATTTGGTGGCAGAATCCATCAAGAGAATAATTATAATGTTCTTTCAACTTTTAAACCCACGGTATATGCTAAGTGGGATGAAATAGTACATTCATTTTGCTTTCATTCTGCAAATTTAGTAGTGGGAATGTCAAACTTTAATTGACATTCATGCTCGACTCTCCATAGGCGATATTACATTGTTTGTTTTCTTTAATAATTATTTGTCCAATGACCGCAGACTTCATAGGAACCAGGAAAACTCACGGCAGCTTTAAAGTGGCAACTGGCGGACAGACACTCCTCTTCTGGCTATTTTGTACTTATTCCAGCTAATTGTATGGTGATATCTTGCTCCATCCTGGGTTTCAGTGTTTACTACATATTAATCTGTGGTTTCCTCTATTTCAGAAGCTACTTACAAAATGCACTAGTTTTTCCTGTTTTCAATGAACTTTGTCCTCAGAAACAATAGTGACGCCAGAGAGTATAAGCATGTGGATTTATAACTTCACACGGCGAAAAGGCACATTTACAAAGAGGATCATAAAATATACATCTTTTTTTACTTCATTTGTGTTTGCATCTCTCAAGAAAGAAAAGATTTCTAGACGCACGTTGAATCTTTTACCGGAAATTAAGAGCTTTTTGTTTTGAAGCCTTCTTAAAAAAATCGGTTAATGTTTCAAAAATAAACCTGAACGGAATTCATCCACCGACACAACAATGCGACAGTTTTGCAAATTAAGACATGAGATTAAGCAGAAAACATTATATAAACGAAATTCGGAACGTTAATAGTTTTTCGTTCCAAGACATCGTAGCATTGATATTATTTCCTGTCGGTTTAGTTTCCGTTGTATATGATGCACTTTGCAGAATATTAGAAACCGTGCAACACAGCAGTTCTTAAAAAAACTAGATCATACTTGTAATGAACAGCTTCCTCATCAGTATTGAAGAAACGGTTTTAATTCCCACTCGCATTAAAAAGGAGATAACAAAACCTGGTCTTAGATTCAAATCCTCATATTTCCATATTGCTATTTTGTCTAGACGTAGCTTCAGAATACTCGGTACAAAAGATAGTTCATGTATCGCCGTTGTTTCAAGTAAGCCAGGCATCAGGTGTATAAACCGTTACGATTAAGGATATTTTGCTCTTACAGTTATAAATACCAGTTTTTAAGTACAAAATTCGCTGACAAATCCCCATCGTCATTTTCTGGAACAGCAGAGATGGAACGGTAACAGACATCGTGTATGTTCAGTGTCATCATATTTGCTTCTTGATGTTACGAAAACATCAACTGTTGAGGGTTCAACAAATGAGGATATTTGTGGTTTTATATGGATAAATGGCATATACTGATATTAACATTCAAAGCAAAAAAGGTACAACTCAGAATATTAGGCGAATTAGTGCTTGTCATTCCATTTTCCATGAATTTAGCCGGACTATTACTTGAGGCAGTCACTATGGACTTTGATGGAACTTTTGACATGTAGAATGGCACTTTGAACGGGAATGGTTAACATTTCATTTCTGTTTTTATGCTAATCGGTACTCTTATCAGAATATAGTTAAATTTTAGTTCTTGTTCTATTTCAAAAACAGACTAGCAAACACTATTATGATCATTCAGTGAAAAGCTTTATAGCGTCGTTATGGCCTACCTACCCGACGGCAGTTTTAGTCATAGACGATATATCTGAGAGCATTTCGCGAACGATGAGTTAGAAATTAATTGTGGGAAACTACGTGTAGAGGACAGAAGCAAAGTAGCAAGATTTGTCATACACATATTGCATCCGTATCATATAACCTTGGATTATAAGTTTGCGAAAGGTGGACCATTTCCTGTTGTAGTGTGGTTCTGTTTTGGAATACATTCGATAAGCCTGGGATTCTTGATAGCTATTGGATTACAATTGCATGCGTGTCTTGACTGGTATTCGAAAATGATCAAATCAGGGCAAACGCATTAATTATATTAGTCAATACAGAGGCAAGATCCATTTCTCAAATGCTGAGAGAAACAATATTATTGTTGTTACAAGATGCATCTTCCAACGGAAAAAATCCCAAGGTTTCATCAATTAACTTTCCTTTGAATAATTCCTGTCTTGCACCGACTATTGAAGCCAGGTATGTGGTTCACGAAATTATTTAACGCAAATTGAATAACATTTGTTTAAATAATATTAAAATAAAAATTGTTTAGAAGGTGATGGCCGTTATAATGATAGAAAGAGTACATTAATTGTTGTAAAATATACCATATTTATGACACTTTTTTTTCGAAATATGGATTATGGAGTTTTAATGTATTTGATATTAAATTTTTGTGTAGATGAAAACAAACCATTTGAGTTACTTTAAGTTAGCAAGGAATTCTTAAGCTGTGTAATCGTCGTTTGCTTTCTTATGTTTTACTAAGTTCTCAACAGCTTGTAATTGATGTACATCAATATTTGGAAAGGATTTCTTCCATTAATAATTGACTGTTCAAGGGTATTTTTGGCATGCGTGTAAAGCTTTGTTTTCTTTGACAGTATCTTCATTTTTCCCACAAAACTGGATAAGGGATCATCCAGTTTTGTTCACGAAACACGACAAGTATTCTTTCGTTGGATATAAATAGAGAGTATTTCATACGTGGCCTGTTTTGACGGGTAACAACTGACTTTCATCATACACAATAAATGAATATTGGCAAATAATTGAACACTTTTCATCGGTGGTCACATGGAAACAGTGTAAAAAGAATACGTGATGGATATGGACCTTTGACAACTTTGATTAGGAGTTCGTTATTAAATGTCATTAGGACACGGCCTCCTGTCCAACATGTGTTGTATATCCGTTCGGTAAGTTCAAGTGTTTTATTCACTCTTTATTTGACTAAAGACACTGTAGTTTTATGAGAAGGATGACATAGAGTGACAACTTACCGGTTCATTTTAGGTATACTAATCATATTTGATGCATGCTTACTCTGTTTTTTTTTCTCAATAAATATATGCCAACGTAATAGGGACGATGCACTTCCCCGTACCTCATACTTTTAACAGCTATGTCTGTCTGTGATAAGCAGTTTGAATGAAATGCTTCCCATTGCAGAGTAGGTTGGAAACGGTGATATCGAACAAGCCTCAGCTAAGAAAGCAGCAAAAGTCATACGAACGCTGTGTTAATGGACTTTTTCCTTGCACATATATAATACCAAGAAATTGTATTGCCATTAAGTCTGGTAGGCCTTGTATTGACATTAAGTCTGCTAGGGCTTGTATTGTCATTAAGTATGATAGCCTAGGGCTTGTAATGCCATTAAGTCTGCTAGGGCTTGTAATGCCATTAAGTCTGATATGCCTTGTAATGCCACTGAGTCTTCTATGCCTTGTATTGCCATTAAGTCTGCGATGCCTTGTATTGCCATTAAGTATGCTATTGCTTGTAATGCCGTTAAGTCTGCTTGGGATTGTAATGCTATTAAGTCTGCCAGGCCTTGTATTGCCATTAAGGCTGCTATAACTTGTATTGCTATTAAGTATACTATTGCTTGTAATGCCGTTAAGTCTGCTTGGGCTTGTAATGCTATTAAGTCTGCTAGGGCTTGCATTGCCATTAAGGCTGCTATGACTTGTATTGCCATTAAGTATGCTATGCCTTGTATTACCATTAAATCTGCTAGGAAATGAGGATGCTTATACAGAACAATGACAAATTGTATGAAGGTGCTAAAGTAAGATATAAAGTTAATACACAGTGAAAAATTAAAACATAAAATAACATACAAAAAATATCTTATTTTTGACAAGTATTAAAACTGGCTACAATATACAATTTGAATGTAGAAATGATGCACGTGTGGTATTAAGATAAGGGTTCAATTGTATACTGGGTAGAGTAAACGAGAAAATGTCTATTCATTAAAGAAAGACTAAGTCTTTAAAAATAATATAATAGTTTTGTGTATAAATGCTTTGTAGATATGAATAACAACTCTTTTTATAACTTCTGAATTCTAGTATATAAAACAGTATATGAGTTTGTACATGGCTGGACGTGTACAGAATATATTCTGTCCTTAAACATATATGCAAAAGCAGTCCAATCTAAAAATAGAAGTCATCTTCCAAATTATTTTCCATTTTTACAACGAGTTGTCGGGTTTGCCGATTTATCAATTTCAATTTCAAGTCGAGCTTACGATGTTCTCACCAAGTGCAGCTTTAAATTTCTGAGTAATATTGTGTGGGTAGGATGAAAACAAAAGCATGTAATTTCTCTGTATGATATAGCTTCAGGTCAATCAATCAGTCTTTATTTCCATTCTGTTCAAAATTATCAATCTCTTTTTGAAAGTATAAATAAAACTGCTCCGGTCTCCTATACAGTAATTTAACCAAACGTGATAAAGACCTATGATTAGAATAAGTTGCCAACATGAGCAGCCTAGTCTGCTTTGTTTATTTGGAATATGATCTATATAGATGTTTAACATATACTTTAATATATTTCATATCATCATAATTCAAAATCTAAAACCAGTGCTTAATAATCTCTTGACACATTTCGATATATAATAATTTTCTTCCAAGTTTGTCATATACAAAATCATTGTATGTGTAGTTTTGGAGCAAGTAATCATTTCCAAAATTATATATGTGCCTTTTCAATATAATTTGTTTTCCCAAAACAACAGCCTGACATGGACAAACCTAAACGATTATAAACATGTGCAACGATATTTTCACATGAAAAAGGACCATGGTACATTTCTTATCTCTAAAAGATTCAGAAACTAAGGTAAAATGTGATTTTACCTTACATAAAACCAACAAAATTTGACTACGCCTATGGTGAATCCTGTCGACTATGAAGATCGGTTATGAAGTAAAACAGAAGATGATCAAATTGTGAATTAGTAATGTAAAATTGTCTTCTTAACTCTTTTAATGTATCTAGCAAGCTTTTGGACACCATTGTGTTTCGATATTTTTTAAAATTATTTAATCACTTGAACTGACACAGACCATAATACTACGTTAACAGCAACCTAGTTGCATATTCCAATTAATCTGAAATTGTTTTCTATGTTACGTTATTTACATTTTCTTGTTGCTTTCATTTTGCAAATTTAGTAGCCATGGCAACCATTAATTCAGGTCTTCCCATCTCTTCATGAGCGAACTTATACCGTTTGTTTTCTTCAGTAAATATTTGTCCACTGTTTTTTATGGCTTCTAAACAAATTTTAAGTCTGTCTTTTTTCCTGCAAGAAATCCGCTGAATTTGCTCAGATACATGTTGAATGGTATGAGCTTTGATAACAATATAAGTGAACATAAATTAAGTAGAAATCTAGAAATGTCTCCGTGGTTTTGACATTGCAACTGGCGGATAGACATTCCTCTTCTGCCCTGTTTGAACTTATTTGAGCTAATTATCCTGTTATTTCTCTTTCCATGCTGTGTTTCAATGTTGCTATAGTTTTATCAGCGGTTCCAATTGTTTCAGAATCTACTTACAAAATACGCTATAGTTTTTCTTTGTTTACAAGGAACTTTCTTTCCCTCCCCCCGCTTTTTTAAAAAACACTTTTTGACCTCAGACATAACTAGGATGTCAAGGATGGGGTGTCTTGCGTTCATAACTTTACAAAGAGGAACCAAGAAATAAACAACGTTTTTACATTATTTGCGTTTCCGTCTCTCAAGAAATACATGATTTTAGACGCGCCTTCTATCGTTTACCGGCAGTTAAGAGCTCGTTGGTTGAAGACTGCTTAAAAAATTGGATAATGTTTCATAGTTGGACTTCAGTGGAATATATCTACTGATACAACAATCGGACAGTTTTTTCTGTAACAGTTACTAATGAAATCTGCACATACACTATATTAAAGCCCTTTTAAACAAACCGTTTTCATTCTCACTTTCATAAAAATCGAACGGACAAAATCTGATCTTTGTGTCTTCGTAGCTCCAGAATGCTCAGTATGAGAAGGCCTTCATTGTACAGATGTGGTTTCAAGAAAGTCAGACAACAACTATATAAGTTGATAAAACTGTATTTAGGTGGTGTTGCCATTTAGTTTATAATTTCAAGGTTTTATGGGCAACTTTACAACATCGCTGAAAATTCGTCATGGCCATTTCTGGAATGCAGAGACGGAACAGTAGTATATTCCATGGATGCTGAGTGGTCTCTTCTTGGTTTCTCAACATTGAATAGCGCATTGTTACAGGATTGGTAAACGTTTTAATTCGAATCGTACCCAACTCTCCATTATTTGTTTTCTTCGACAAAATATTTGTCGACTGTTTCTTATAGCTTGTAAACGAATTTTAAGTCTTGTATTTCAATGAATTTGCTGAAGTTGCTTAGATACATGTACAATGGTATGGCCTTTGTTGATGATGTTGGCGCTCGGAGATTGGATAAGAATCAAAGAAATTCCTTGTGGCTTTAACATGGCAACTGGCGGGAGTAGTATAGTGGGGTACCGTAGCGACAATGGGAATTAGCATTACAGACCCCCCCTGGGCCAGTATAGCGACAAGAAGTAGGTCAACACCCTGGGCCAGTATAGCGACAAGAAAGTAGGTCAACACCCTGGGCCTGTATAGCGACAATGGAAAATGGAGTAGAGGGACTAGAACACCCTGGGCCTGTATAGCGACAATGGAAATTTTGTAGAGCGGTGACTAGGAGACTGTGGGTTTGTAGAGCGATAAGCGACAGGTGGCATGACGTCACACTGGTAACAATGTAGCAAAAAGAGAAGTACTGTGACGTCAAGCTACCTGAGAGAGGGCTATAGACAAACACGAATCAAGAGCGTTCGTGTTTCTTTTAGTAGAGGAAGGGTTTTATATATATTCGTTTAGGGGGAGACCAAATGAAAATTAAGATCTTTTCGAGGTATTGGAAGTGGCCCTGAAAAGGGCCTTTGTCTTCTTCTTCTATTGTCTCCACTTCTTCCACCATGTTCTCACTTTGGCAAAAATTCCTTTCTTCTTTTTCTTTTCTTCTTCGGGCATCCAGTCAGGATGTCCGAGAGCTCTGAATTTGTCTTGCACTTTCATCCAATTGTTGTTCAATTTCTCAAACTCTTCTTTCTTTTTTTGGTTTTCTTTGTCCTTTCTTTCTTTCTTCCACGTTTCCTTGATCTTCTTTACTTCTTCTTCCAGTACTTTTCTCATTAGGTCTTCGCCTTTCTTGATATTATCTAAGCCTTTTTTGACAAAAGGCCACTCCATTAAATGGAAGATGTCTTCCAAAAAACATTTCACTTGGATCACAGTATCCAGAACCTGCTTTAAGGTTCCCCCTCTGAAGTATTTAGGATTGATGATTCCTCTCAACTTATCCGCTTCTTCTATTGTTATCATTTGCAAATGATAACTTGCTGTTTTCAAACTGTTCACCAAGTCTAGGCTACCTGGGAACTTCCATTCTTTGTCAAGTCTGTCCAGCACGTAGGCTCCATCCATGATCCACCACCAACTATCTGTTAACTTGTTAAATAATTCTATGCTGCCAGTCATTTTTTATTCTGTGTAGAATGGCGCGAATGACGAACGCTATGCTTTTATATACTTCAAGCACGGACGTGAAGGAAAACATACCTTGCACTCACTTCACATATGATATACTATCCTTACCAACGAACGAACAAGCATAAAACACACACTATACTAGCCTCACCAACGAACGAGCAAGCATAAAACACACACTATACTATCCTCACCAACGAACGAGCAAGCATAAAACACACAAACCTACCATCCACACAATTGGGATGAGAAAAAAACATATTATATACTATCCTCACCAACGAACGAGCAAGCATAAAACACACA
>JAECUM010015586.1:0-28621 GCA_016617855.1 Megalonaias nervosa | reverse complement strand
CTTCCTTCGTTGGTGTGATAGTATAATGTGTGTGTGTTTTATGCTTGCTCGTTCGTTGGTGAGGATGGTATAATGTGTGTTTTATGCTTACTCGTTCGTTGGTGAGGATAGTAAATTGTATGTGAAGTGAGTGTAAGGGATGTTTTCCTTCACGTCCGTGCTTGAAGTATATAAAAGTATAGCGTTCGTCATTCGCGCCATTCAACACAGAATACAAGATGGATCTTTTTAACAAGTTGACAGACAGTTGGTGGTGGATGATAGATGGAGTCCATGTGGTGGAAAGACTTCAAATGGAGTGGAGGTTTGAAGTCAGCCTAGACTTTATGAGAAGTATGAAAGTAGCAAGTTATGAACTACAAGGCATAATAGTGGAGGAAGCGGATAAGTTGAGAGGCTTCAACTATCCAAAATATGTCAGAGTAGGCACATTGAAGCAGACCCTTGATGTTGTCAGCAAAATAAGGTGTTTTTTGGAAGACACATTCATTTTAACAGAATGGTCTTTTGTAGAAAAAGGCTTAGAAAATGTAAAGAAAGCGGAAGACCTGATGAAAAAGATATTGGAAGAAGAAGTAAAGAAGATCAAGGAGACGTGGGCAAAAGAGAGGAAGGAAAAGGAAAACAAAAAGAAGAAAGAAGAGTTTGACAGACTTAACAATAATTGGATAAAAGTGCAAGAGAAATTTAGAGCTATGGGTCATCCTGACTGGATGCCAGAGAAAGAAAAGAAGAAAGGAATTATTGAGAAAGTCAGGAACTGGTGGAAGAACTGGAGAAGATAAAAGAAGAAGAAGAACCCAAAGGCCCTTTTCAGGGCCACTTCCAATGCCTCGAAAAGATCTTAATTTTCATTTGGTCTCCACCCTAAACGAATATATATAAAACCCTTCCTCTACTAAAAAACACGAACGCTCTTGATTCGTGTTTGTCTATAGCCCTCTCTCAGGTAGCCTGACGTCACAGTGCTTCTCTTTTTGCTACATTGTTACCAGTGTGACGTCATGCCACCTGTCGCTTATCGCTCTACAAACCCACAGTCTACTAGTAGCCGCTCTACAAAATTTCCATTGACGCTATACAGGCCCAGGGTGTTCTAGTCCCTCTACCCAATTTTCCATTGACGCTATACTGGCCCAGGGTGAGATTTTATTTCTTGACGCTATACTGGCCCAGGGGGGGGTCTGTAATGCTAATTCCCATTGACGCTACGGTAACCCCATATACTACTAAGATATGCCAATAGGTAGATTAGGAAATAAAATTGTCTGAAAGGTCTGGATCACGAAAATATGTCGATACACATCAATCATCGTCTTTGTGACGAAGCAATATTTGATATGGACCCAGGTGTGAACTTACCCTTTCGTTTGACTGACTTTACAGTCATCATACGCACATTAATAAAGGAAGTCAAATACATGGTGTAAATACTAAAGGTACAACGCTGTCGGGTATTTCAGAGCAATTAAGGTTTCCGTCTCCAATATTGAAGCAAAACGCATACTGAATTCAACTAATTGACAAAATAAAATACTGCAATGCTTACCATTTGAAAAGAGGCAATTGTCACCAAAATATTCTGTTCAAAATAATATAAATTTTGGACACACGGGAAGCAGCAGAGAGGGTGAACAGACCATTTTGCTGGAGACCTTATTTACGAAAAATAAGGTTCCTACAACGGCTGAAAATACAAGGTCAATAATGCCAAACCGAAGCCTCTAACCGACCAAGATTTCTACAACTGGGTTAGCTCATTTTGTTACTTCATTTTTGATGCTTGTGTTTTTATTTTTTATGCGTGTTCGTTTACGTTTTGGATACTTACTATTGGTGGTCGCCCGCTCTGCTGCTGTGTGGGTGTGGTGTAACTAAATCATTATTATATCAATAATGGAATCTCACACAGCTAAACTAGCTCGACAACGACTAGAGGCAATTAAAAATATCTATCCGTCCGTGATTCTGTCAAGCAGCAACTACAAGCGCGTCAAGAGTCTCAGGTGGAATTTGCAGAAGGTGCAGAACAATTATTCAAACCAGTTACGAAAGCTACCGAAGGTCTTCCTCCCACGTTGGAGCAAACCGCTAAAGCAACCGGAAAAATAGCAGAAAGAACTAAGAAAACAAAAAAGATTCTACGAGAATTTCCAGGCGAAATAGCTGCTGCTCAACCAACCCGAGAAATACTTGAAGGTATTGACGCAGCTCATGCTGAGATAGGTGATATAAAGGAACGTATACAAGAACAAGAATAAGAATCAGAAGAAACGCGAGCCAAAATTAATGTGAATGATAAATTTACCGAAGATTATATTAAGCACATCAAAAACTTCACAGCATGAGAGAATTACCTATATATGCCGCCGTAAGTTTGATGAGCGAAAATTGTTTTTTGAAATCTGAGTACGCCAATGATGCTGTAGGTCGTGAAACCTGGTATAAATCGGTATTTCGTATACACTACGGAGTTAAACAGTCTCGACATAGTGATCCAAAATATATTGTCTTTTGTAATGGAATAGATAACTATTTTTCACAGTTACAACAAAAACAAAAACAAAAACATCCACAAAACAACCACAACAACAAAAAACAACTAGTCCAATAACAAGTGAGAAAGAAGACGAAGAAGAAGAAGAAGAAGAAGAATACCAAGACGCAGGCGCAACTGGAATTGGTATTGCTACTCGAGAAGGTGGTCATATTACTCCGTGTTCCGATAACATTCTCGCCGACGTGGACAGACTAGAAATTCTCATCGGGGGAAACGCGCCGCCAATAATTCCCCAGAAATCATCAACGAGGCAGCCGCAATTTGTCCGCGATTATTTACAGGCGGTATCATGGATATTAATGTTTACCGGGCTCTCATTGATGAAATCACCGATGATTATTACCGCAGTGATTGATTGAGGGTATGCAATTAGATCAGTGACAAGAAAATAAGATGATCATACATAATGCTCAGCGTGGACCGATCATGGTCAGGGTGATAAGTTCGCGATTGCCAACCTATAAAGCGATCTACAGTGATGGACTCGGTGATGTTGTTCAGGGTCTATTCAGAATGATAGCCCCAAAAGCACTACCGATTGCAAAGCAACTGGGGATGAAAGCTTTTGACGTTGTTCGTGAAAAAGGTATTAGTGCTGTTGGTGATCTTGCTAGCAAAGCATTCTCAGCAATCAAGGATAGACTAGCACGATTAATACGACGAAAAACGCAAGCAGTAAAATTACCCAGCACCGAAATTATGCCTGCAAATGTTAGTAAAATAACAAATCAAACTGCAAATAAAAAACTAGCAGAGCTGGCTGGTGAAAAAGAAAAAAAAATATAACTGCAAGTTTAATAGCAGGAAGTGGTCTTCGTGTTAGACGATAATAAATATCCTTGTCAGTTTGGGTAATAACATTATTATATGATAATGTCCCGAATTGACAATCGACGACAGAGATCTCAGAATCAGTAAATAATCCTTCTATCTTGATATTTGTATTTCGATATGGAAATGAAACAGGAACATATAGTAATTGTGACCTTTCAGGAAGTGGTCTTCGTGTTAGACGATAACAAACATAATAAAATGTTTAAGCGTGTATCTGACCCCGCATTCGACATGGACGCACCAGTACTCAAGGATGAGTCTGTGCGCGATTATCAGTATTATTTGTATGACGCACGTGTACCTGACCCCCGAGGAAGAATTGAGTTGCAAGTTCAGGATACAAGCAGATGATTCTTGCCCGCTGAGGCATTTATTGAGGTTGAAGGTAGACTCGTGAAAGCAGATAACATCGATTATGGAATTGGTGATCGAGTTGGTTTTGTTAACAACGGTGTCATGGCGTTATTTAACAGTGCCACATATGTAATCGACGGAAAGAATATTGAATCATGTCTCGAAAACGTCGACGTTGTTACGACAATATTGGGCCTTGCGATACAGCGATGATTACTCAAGGTTATCTGGGCCGTCAGTGATGTTTGCAAAAGATACTACTGGTCGTCCCGATTACAACAATGTGAGATTTAATGCAGCTGGAGCTGTAGAAGCAATGAATGAAAACTTCAGCTTGGGATTTGCGTTACGTCGATCAATGCTGAACGGCGATGAAAGATTTTCATGTGTGATTCCGCTGTCACATATATTTGGGTTCTGCCGGCATGCTAGGAAGGTTATATTTGGCGCTAAACACACTGTAGTACTTGTAAGAAAAGCCACCGACAATGATGCAATAAGTCGTGATGTTGCCGTTGATGCAGGCAAAGTAACGTTGACAAAACTTTCGCTGTGGATGCCAACAATGACTCCATCATCCGCTGAAGAACAACGATTACTCTCTTTCATGGATCAAGGTGGTAAATCAACATTATCATGGTTGACAATGACCACAGACAGTATTCAAAGCGAACTTAATGGGTTATTCACGTGGCAGATAGCATCACACCAAAGTGTTTCTGCGTCCAGGCATATATTTATTGCGTTCCAAGATGCTGCCCGGGTAGATTCGCAGGAACGTACCCCAATGATATTTGACCCGCTTGGGGTTAGTGAAGTTTCTTTGAGGATAAATGGACATCAAGAACCTTCCGAAGAAGTATTACTGAGTTTTGCTAACAACCAGGTAGCACATGCTTATCATCGGTTAATGACATTCATGGGGTGTGATCAGAATGTTGATACTGGTTTGCAAATATCGCAGCGGGATTTTACAACACTGTATCCGATCTATTATTTCTCACTGGAACATCTTAGTTTATTTAGGCAATCTGTCGTTGATATAAACTTTCGAGCTCGTGTGGCGCGAGGACTTATTGCTAATTACAGAGCAATCGCTATTATACTCTCAGGCAAAACAATGCTACTTGAGGTGTTGGTGGACGAATAAGAACCATTGATGCCCCAATAGAAAACATGTAATTAAAACGCTCATGATAATTATAATGTCATATCATCATGTTAGTGTCAGTATGACTCCTGGTCAGATTAAAAAACTACAATCAGTATCAAAAGATAACTGTGGAATAAAAATATCACTAAAAAAAGAACAAATCACAGATGGTCCTTATAAACTATCACTGACAGAACGTCAACTTAGGCACTTCAATGAAGCCATTAAAGACATTGCTAAGACGGGTGATATATTTCCACTTATTGAAGCTGTACCAGCGTTGATAGCCGCTGCAGCCCCAGCTGTCGCAAAAGCAGCTGCACTTGGTGCTGTTGGAACTGCTGCTGGGATGGCATTAAAGAAAGCAACGAGTCACGGAATAAAAACTTCTAAAAAAAAAAGGAAAAGCTCTAAGACTGCCAGGAACTCCTCATTCGTGGTACGGAAAGGGTTTAAGACTGCCCGAGACACTTCCTTGATTCTTCCTATGTCCAATTTTGGTTTACTTAATGCTGCTGAGCGCTTAAACATCAAAAACATCAGAGGTGTTTTTATGCGTGATCAATTACCGCACAAACCAAATAATGTTGAAACTGGTATCATTAATCTCGATGAAAGTTCACGCCCTGGTACTCACTGAGTTGCATACGCGATTGTTTATTTTGATTCGTATGGACTGGCACCACCAAAAGAATTTTTAAAATATGTGAGCAACATGGAAAATATTCCAATCTGGTACTCAACATTACCAACACAGACAATAACAGATCAGCCAGTATGTGGCCGTGAAGTACTCGCTGTACTCGACGCTGTGTCAAGGTCCCTAATGCCACCTCAAAAAGTCCTGCACGAGTATACCACGTTGTCCAACGTTTTAAACAGGCATTAGTAAATATAATGGTAGATATTTACCGAAGATCTGCTCGCCTGAGTAAAACTCAGCAAGGTGACTTATCTAAATATGCAACTCTTAACGATATCAAGGATGAACTCGCTGATCTTTTGAGTCCCGCAAATGTGGACCAAAATGAAGTCGTTGTCTTTCAGGATCAGCAAGGACGGTTAAATGCGAGTAATATCCCGTTGACAGATATTATTCTGCGAGTTCCAGGCGCGACAGAAGATAACTTAGCCGTATTTACTAAAAACGGTAAAATTAAAAATTCAAATGTATCAGTCTTTACACTCATGGGAGAAATTGCTGGACGTATCAGAAGAATTGGAGATATTATGTATGGCGACCTCAACATGAGTGAAAATACAATTATCAGTGTGAGAGAACCAAAATCAGACGATAATGTGGTAACAAAAAGATACGTAGACAGCAACAGCGCCACTATCAGAACTGAGATCAATGATCTTTTACTAACCGCCGGTGATACAATGTCTGGTTCTCTCAACATGGCTAATAATAAAATTACTGGTCTTGGAGAACCAGAATCAAACGATGACGCTGCAACGAAGAAATACGTCGACAATAGCAACATCCCAATGATGACATCGTTAATGACAATCAATGATGGAACGATAACATTCAGATCTGATTATACTAATCACGTACAAACGATTCTGAATTTTCGTAGAAACATAAATAGAGCTATTAATTATTTTTTTGGAAGTCCAGCGGTTATTGATATTAAACTCGTTGACATAGAAAAGATTACCGACAGTGTAGTATATACAGAAGCGTCTGGATCAACATTATGGACACCACCCAATAAATCCATCAAACATCGCGCTGAGGTTACCGGTATATACAGGTTCTCAGTAATCGGCGCTACAACATTTACAATATCTACCACAATTTCACGGTGTTATCCACTAACTGGATCTTCTGGATCTGTGTAAGTAGTACTGGAGCAAAACAACGAGGAGACATTTGGGGTGGAACCCGAAGAAAAAACCCATTGAATACCTGATCTAGAATTAATGAAGCAGGAATTAAAATCCTAATTTAGAATCAGGGTTTAGATAATAATGTCAAACGAATTACAACAACAGATCGTCACTAATACAGCACCATTGAAAACCACAATGATATCAGCAAGCTCAACCAATCCTGAGTTCAGCGTTAGCTTTCCAACTGCAATTTCAGTCAAAGAAATAGCGCTAGCACAATTACGAGTTTATTTTAGTTGGCCACATATCAGATCAAAATCGTTTGGGAGATTACCCGCAAACAACTCGTTGATATTTGCAAATAAAAATACACCAGATGGAACTCCAGATTGGCAAGTTGTAAGTATTCCCACTGGCAGTTATCAGACTGAGCAAATCAACGATGAATTCCAGCTCAGAATCAAATCTATCACCGGAAAAGAATCCAAAATAGCTATCACTGTTCACGAACCAACATTATCATCCGCTATAGAAATAAATTCTACCGACTAGGCCGTCGATATATATCAATCGTCAATCAGATATGTGTTAGGATGGCCAGAAGTGCCACCTTTGTTATCGCCGCACGATCCACGATCTCCACCACCCATGTCCTATTACGTCACAGACAAACGCTCGTATGGGGAAAATTATAAAAATAATCCGCTATTGGTAGAAACAGAAGCTATCCCCAACACTAATAGATTTTATGCAACCGCTACAATTACTTCTGATGGTAAAATTACCGATGTGGAAATGGGATGGGAACTTGGCGCACCTAAACAACTATTCATCATCGATGATAGCAAATTTCCTTTTGATGATATTAATCGTGAACACAAACGACATCGTGAAAAATTAGTCCAGTTATTTACCGAGTATCTTTTTGACGTGACGTTTACAAGAACGAAGGAGGAAATCATCAAACAAGCAGAAATCTTAAACCAGGTTACATATGACCTTGAAATTACTCATCAAGGTATTATGCGAACGGTAATTGATTCCTTTGGATATTTTATTCATAACACTGGTAATTATTCACATAAACAAGTATTTGCTGCACATTATAAAATATCCGAAGCAGATTTACCAATATTTAAATTTCCAGGATTTAACGCAGACGAGCTAAAAGAAAACAGTCAATGATATCATCGATAAATATTATCCAAAAATTGTTGAAGCATGGAGAAAAGTAAATCCGCCAGCAGATATTCTCAAACACAACAACGATCCGTACGGTGAAGGCCGTCATATTTCACCAGACATTGTAAATATAACATCGACGATCGGGGTCAACCTTTTATGTGATGTAATTGATGGCAGCTATCAAGAAGACCTTGAAAAATCCAATCAGGCTCAGCAAGGATACATCTTATATACGTTTACGCCGCAAGTTCCACCAGGATATTTGATTGTATCAGAACCAATTAATCCTGTTTATTTGCGATGTCATAATCCGCTATTATCAAGAATAAATTTCAAACTTACTGACCAAACCGGACACTTGTTGGATTTGAGAGAAGAATTACTGAATCTACATCTGTATGTAAGATCATAGAACACCAGGAAAACAAAAAAAAAAAAATCTGTCAAATAAATTATCTGAATCTGATTCTGAATAAATGATATTATCAAATTAAAAAATAAATATTATTATTATCATCTGATTCTGAATAAATATTATTATCAGAATAAAAATAAATATTATTATCAGAATAAATCAGAATCTGAATAAATATTATAATCTGAATAAATCTGATTCAGAATAAATATTATAATCTGATTCTGACTAAATATAATCTGAATAAAAATGAATACATGTTTTTTTTGTTTTTTTTACTGTAGTCAGAATTGACTTTATCCCTCTTGACAGAGTCTAGGTTTTATACTTTCACTTTGTTTAGCTGGTACCACAGTCACGGTGATAGTATTTTCACAATCATCATCACATTCAGTGGTGACATCGCTTTCATTATGGATCGTTTCAAAATAGTCAGACATAATCTTTTTTTGTTTCGTATTCGTGAGACAATTCTGATCTAATTTTTTCAATTGCGTGTGCGAGGGGAACAAATAGCTTAACCTGCGTATCTGTAACTATTGGCAAGGATTGTAATATTGCTTGCAGAATCAACTTTATGACTCTATAATCGCTGGTAATGTATATTTATTTTCAAATTTTCGTAGTTATAATGTTTCAAAATCACACATAATTTTTTCAGGATTAAGTTGATCAGATATGTTTGTACCGTCATGTTGTAATTTTTCAATCGCAGAAATAATAACAGTAATATTTTCGTAATTCATTATATAATAAATATTTATTTAAAATAAAAAAAATCTTAACTATAAAGGACAGCACAACACATAATCTTAACTAACTTAATTCTATAGACGTAACTAACTTAATTCTATGTACAACACAACCCCCATGTGAACTCCTAGATTGCCAAACAACATTCTAGCAAGTTCAGAGGGTACATATATGGACAGCACAACATATAATCTTAAAAAACTTAATTATATAGACTTAACTAACTTAATTCTATGGACAGCACAACATATACCTTAATTTTGGTAGTATATATAACTTAGCTCTGGGGACAGCACACACATACAAACGGAGCCTTCTCTACGTTCAACAGAAATCAGCACACCCTCCCCCATAATCAACTCCGGGGGAGTGCAAAAGTGCACCCACCACGTGCTTACATGATGGGAGAGTGTACTCGTTTCTGCTGAAGTTAGAGCATGGGGTGAACCTCAACAATTGCACGGGTTGTATTCTATATAAGCTGACTAATACTTGGAAATCTAAACGTAGCTCACACAATGGGCGTGGCTTATTCGCTGTCTGAATTTTTCTTTTTCTTAATTATTATCCCTGACAAAATCTGAACGAAGCAAGAAACCTGTCAAAATCATAACAACCGAGATAATGTTTCTTAAAAAGCCAGTAAAAATATATTATTCATCAGTAAATAAAAAATATACAAGCTCTACTATTACGTAACAGAGTTATTTCCCCGCCCCCCCCCCCTCCGATTTCGTCAAGGACTTGGTAACAATGACAATTTCTCTGTCTTACAATAGTGTTATACTTCAGAAGTAAGATATTTTTATTTGTATTTCTTTGAAAATACTGATTTGGTTACATGATGGAAAATAAAATTAACCAAAGCAAAATAATTCGTTTATAGCAAATACCATTGTAAGATACCAGCGAGAAAACTCTGTCAGGTAAACGATAGAGCGAGATAACTCTGTCAGATTAAAGATAGACCGAGTAAAGAGTTATCTCGCTTGTATCTTTTACCTGACAACTACAATAAAATTCAAAAGTATTTTCTTGTTTTATTCAGAAGTGGTAGCGTACCTAAATATTATTTTGCCGTTTATATTTCTTCGAAAACGCCGATTTGGTTATATTATTTGCAAAAAAGTGTATTGAACGCCTGCAAATATCAAAATATTTGTAAGCTGCGTAGGTCGAATGAAATATTATTTTTTCGCCTGTCTCTATATTAGTAGATACACCTTGGAGAATTATAATTATCACCGGTTCCTCCGAATTTGCAATTCTGACTTTGTGTAACTGCTCGTAAATTATTCAAAGAGTTATCTTTCGGATCTGAATTAATATGATCGATCACAAGTCCATCTTTGATCAATCCATAATAACACTCGTACACGAATCTATGTGAGTAATAACATTTTTCCGACATTGAAAATGAGATAACCAGTATTAGTGACAAAACCGACTCTTTTTTTAATCGACAGTACTTGATTACACCATCACGAGATGCTTCATAATTCTTGATGATGCGATGTTTTACAAATTCATTTTGCTCCATTTATATAATAATATTATTTGTCTAAATTATTATTTTGAAAATCTGGCGAGATAGTCTTCAACGTTTTTTATGGGAGATTCGACTTCATGGGTATTATTTTTTTTTATCATAATATCGTTTCAGCTTTCTGTATTTTTTACCACCACATTGCACACACAACTGAGTTTCTCCTCTAACCCCAACACCACACAGTAAACACGGTTTTGGTCCTAGACTCCCGCGCCGAACGCTTTGCATGTCGTATCCACAGAATTCATTTACGCAATTTTTGTTACAAGGAGTTGTAGAACCTATCGTTAACCATTTGCACTTATTGTTTGCTTGAATCATTATATATATAAACTTATACTTCAATTTAAATATCTATTTGTCTTAATTATAATACGGAGGAGTTTGAGAGATTATCCTCAATTAGGCCTTCTAGAGCTAGATTCGATCTTGACAAACTGCCCGAACCTAAATTTAGCTTTTCGATGCAAGATCTGGCTTTAACGAATAGGGATATAACTGACCGTATCCGTGAAGCCAAGAAGGAATTTCGCGACGATTGCGCGGCTCATGTGTGGTCAACATTCAGAATCAAAAGTGTTGTCGATGGTACAATGAATGCCGAGCGAGCAGCAAAGATTATTAACTATCTCGACGATCAAATATATTTTATTCTAATAAAATTTATTGTAGAGACAGTCGACGACACTTGGATTATCCGTGACAAACGTGACCCTGTCCGTGTACACACTGGAAATATTGTCACGTTAAATAAAAATTCCAAACCAGGAGTGTTGACTGGTATTGACAAACCGTATTATGAACGATACTATCCTGTGACTGCAGTTGTTTATGCGTCGTATCCGCTAAATAATAAGCCTAGTGTTGATGATCTCAAACCGATTAAACTATCAAGGCTAAATTGTGTAGCTGAGCGAGTTACAGAACACTTCACCAACGCGATACTTGGAAACGGTTTAACGGATCTAAGACGTTAAAAAATAAATGAGTGGGCAGAAACAGTTAAAGATACCGGAGCGTCTATCAGCGACGTTGCTGAGCTGGGAAAGAAATTAAAATTTCCGATTACGGTGAAACACTAACCGGAGAAATTTTATACAAATCGAAATATGAATCAAGAGTAGCTCCGATAGAAATTATTGATCACAACGCACATGCATGGACATCGGCCGTAACAATATTTCCACGAAACAGAACTGTTAAATTTTATAATGATTATATATTTGATTTTATTAGATATATCAGTAAGATTTGACCCTGTTACCGTGCGGTTATTTCAGAGTTCAGAATCTGTGAACTATGATTAGTTTGTACAGCCTAATGGAGACATTTATCGTGCAGAGTCACTCCACAAAGAAATGAAAAATCTTGCTTTGAAATATACCCCTGACGATATCAGGGCTGAACGAATACTGAGTAATTGTTTTACCGTTCCGTCAGTTGCTGCTCACTTTGCTTAGGAGACAAATTTATGGAAACCGACAAGATCGGAATTTCTTGTTGATGTCCAACTCAGTTGTGTGGAATACGGACACGGCGGATTGTGGAATACTAAATACAATTATAGTGACGTTATCTCAGTTGATATGGTTGCATGTTATCCTAGAAGTTTTCTTGGATACGGAGAGTGTTCTGAGTACTTTAAGAGATTTGGACATCCAACACACGAGATGACCAGAGTTGCGATAAATGGACCCCTGCCAGATTTTGATTTGATCGGATTCGCCTGTATATAGTCGTTTGAGTTCGCACGGAATCTCCATCCGATTGTTTATGCGTGGTTTGGAAGACATTTCACAGAAACATATTGAGCTCCAATAGTACTATTACGATATATGCTTGATGTAAAAATATTGATAACGTTAGTTGTAAGTGAAGAGATAATATCATATCGCCCGCAGAAACAAGTTTGGTTGCCACAATAAAAGAAATATTCTGATGATGAAAATCCTGATATAACTGATTATGAAAATAAACTTGCAAAGGATCTCAGCAGAAAAATAATCGGTAAGTTTACTCAGGGTGGTTCATGCCATCATAAACGAACGTGTACAAGATTAATTATGGACGATGCTGAACTCGATTTTATAATTACTGATACAACAGAGAAAGGTACATTTATAAGCCGGAAAAATGCTTATTTATCAGACGGAACTAAATTAGGTACAATTGTGAGCTTTATTGATGGTGAGTCACCGCAGTTTACTCACTTGAGATCTTCGATGTTAGCATACGTTTCGATAAATTTATTATCGATGATAAACAGATTTCCTGATACCGCGGTTAGAGTTGCCACAGATTCAATTTATATAAATAAAAAATATGCAGATTTGCTAGATAAATTACTTGGCACTGATGCATCATGGGCGAATGGAGAATAAAACGAGAAAATATATTTAGTTATTCTGAATCTGCCGACTTTGAAATTAAGGGGACATATTACAAGAATAATAATCAAGTATCAAAATCTGCACTGTTGCCATTTTTATATGATCCTGTGGCCAGACATAAAACCGTTTATCTTAATGGATGTGGTGCTTCTGGTAAAACAACGCGTGCGATAGAATTATTCAGCAGTTGTTTAGATGTAGTTGTTTTGACACCCACACATGGACTCGCCAGAGAAATGAACGAACGAGGAGTAAAATCTCAAACTTATCATAGTTTCTTTAGATGGTGCGGAGACGCATGACTCCTGAGCGAATGGGTGAGAAATATATCCCTAAAATTATTATCTGGGATAAAATTTGTACGGTATCGCTGGAAGTATTAAAAATGTTTCTTGATTGGTTGTTGACGAATAATACTGCTGTGATAATGTGTGGTGATCATGTTCAACCGCCACATTTTGTTGGACAGTCTCCGCATGAATGGTTAAAAACGTTCGTAGATTATTATGAGGAGACAACTAATGATCGTAGATCTATTGATGGACCGCTGAAAGAATTTAAAAAGCTAATCAGACTGCAGCCAGATAAAATACAATGTGAGATAATGCGTAAAGTAATTCCAGAAACTGGTATGAACGATTTTTGGAATTTGTGGAGACCTGCTGATTGATAGTTGCAAGTAGAAAGATAGTTCGCAATACACTTCAAAAACAATTATTTCTGTTACATAAAGAAAAATTTTCAAATCTACCTGTACCATTGTGTTATCGCCCAGCAGATACACGATGACAGAATATCGATGTTGAAATTCCTGGAATTAATGAGAAACAAAACCTTGTACTAAATGTTATTGTTTTAGTTCTTGTCAGTGCTGTGGAGAGCGCCTTAACGATGGGTAAAACTCCATAGACTCTAGGATACGCTATAACGATTCATTCGTCACAAGGATTAATTACCTCGGATACTAATATTTGGATTATTAATGATCGTATTGAATGGTCAAATTTAGTTTATCTCGTAGTGTCTCGAGTCAGAAGAATATCTCAGCTGCGGAGGGTTATCATAGGCTTCACAGAAAATAATAATCAAACTACTAGCAATGGCGATAATGTAGTAAGAAAAAAATTAGCTGGTTATAAGCAATGTGACAACAACAAAAAAAAATAATCGCGACTCTGATCTTGACGTTAAATTTATTATGACACTGAAACAACAACAGAATAATCATTGTGCGAGCTGTAATAGAGTAATGTTATGGCAGTATTCGAATAATAATCCAAGACAGTTTACCGTAGATAGAATTAATAGTAATCTTGGTCACACATGCAAAAATGTGATGCTAACCTGTCTTGAATGTAATCGACGCCGTGGAGCCAGTTTACAAAAGTGAACGCGGTGGTAATTGTGTGTCTTCAGGAATTACTTGTAATTGTTTGCGTACAAATCCACGCTGAGGAGCAGTAGAATCTAGTCTGTAGATTGCAGGTCTACCCATGGATCTTACCACGCTAGAAATTTTATGTGTGGTCACACTCCAGATAGGATCAATTGCTCTTTTTTTACCACCTTCAAGTTCACCAGGTTCATATAAATATCTTACAGTCACATTATCTAGTACTGGTTGAGAGTAAGTGCTATGTCGTTGTATTGGTATATGTTTCTTTGTGATTACATTGATAGGTTTCATGGTAGTTGCACGAGTAATTTCATTATTTAACGCAGCTATCACACTAGGTAATCTTGCAACGCATTCGCGAGATCTCTTGTCTTTCTGAACTATTTCCTTCGCATACTGGTATCCAAATAACCGCTCAGCATGTGTTCTATTAAATCGTTCAACAATTGCCTAATCGCGATGAATTGCGGTGTGTCCTCGTCTGATTTTGACATTATGTTTTCTCATCAGAGATGATACTGCACCAAGCAATTCCTTGCCAGGATCAACCTGTAGTAGTTGTTGCCATCGCAAGGGTCCTCGTTGATAAATTCGTTCAAACGCAGATGCAACTTAGGTTGCTGTCTTTGTTGATAGTGGTTCTGCTGCTTTATATCTACTTGCAACGTCAACGACAGTTAACGCGTATTTGTATGTGCGTGATTGACGTCTACCAGTTTTAATGGTATCATGTGGTAAAAACAATATCTGCTTGATGAACTTCATTGGGAGTGCTGACATCAAAATGTGAGTACTGAATTTTTTTAGGTGGTGGTAGATAGGTTTGCCATATTGCCTGTCGAGCTAACCACTTTTCAGCAACAGAACGTGAGACACCTGCTGCATCAGCAAATTTACTAATCGCTGCTCTACCCCTCCAGTATCCTCTTGGGCTATAATAAACCGATTTCATTATAATAATAATTGGTTGATTAATTACCAGCTCCTAGCACTAGTTTACCTTTCATCGCAGATTTTACTAGGAAGCTAGCAAATTTTCTCTGAGAGATTTATTTTTTATGGAATTTAACGCATGAATCAACTTCACATCTGCAATATGTCGTTGTTGTAAATCTTTATTTTTATACGCATATGTACATGAACGTGACACGCTTGATCAATTGCATTTATTGGATACTCTCCAGGTTTTGGTTGGTCTCGTTCGTCAAGTCGAATATCAAGTCGAGTTCCAGGACCACAATAATTGTATCGAAGTAGATGTTTCTCACCAGGGTATTTAGCCCATGGAACCCCTGGTAATTTTCCCAGTGAAGCAGCGATATCACCGCCTGTCTTCGTAGACTTGTCAATGACGAAATCGTTAGAGATAAATTTGTATTTTTTGTACCGCATTTCACACACTTGCCTGTAAGTGCACGCTTTTTATTTTTTGTTATTATTGTTGTTAATCCACTGATGGGGGTGGATGCTCTGCATCAAACACAATATAAATTCATATTATTTATTATATTTGTACAACATGGATATTATTGACTTTTCAGCGACACGAAAACAAGAGTCAGTCAAGCATCATCCAGCACAACTAAATTCTATCAGAGCAGTTATACTTGGCCCATCTGGGTCTGGTAAGACGCAATTGTTGCTTAATCTGATAATGAGATGGCTCAAGTGGGATAAGTTATATTTAGTGGCACCATCTGTAAATGATAAACGATGTTATGAAGTACTTAAAACTTTTAATGAAAACGCAAAGTTGCTGGATGAAGACGGTAATGATATTATCGATTTTATCACCGATATTGATGAAGCCCCATCTTTAGATGACCTCGATGGATTTATTAATAATCTCGTGGTATACGAAGATGTGATGCTGGTCAAAGAATCAAATCCAGCTCGGATATTTTCTCCAGACAGACACAAAAACACAGACGTGATTTATGTTACTCAGCGATATACACAAATACCTAAAGTGATCATAGATAACTGCAATATTTTAGTTGTGTTTAATGGAGTCGATACACATACTCTTCGAAATATTCATCAGATTTGGTGTTCAAGAGATATGAATTTGATTAAATTTAAAAACTTCTTTTCAATAGCACAAGCTACCCCACACGGATTTATCACGATAAATTTACATGACCCCAGATCTAGGTATCGTGTAGGTCTTGATAAAATTTTCGGTTGAGAAACAGCAGCAGAGAGGGTGACGACCAATAGTAAGTGTCCAAAACGTAAATGAACACGCATAAAAAATGAAAACTCAAGCGTCAAAAATGAAGTAACAAAATGAGCTAACCCAATTGTAGAAATCTCGGTCGGTTAGAGGCTTCGGTTTGGCGTTATTGACCTTGTATTTTCAGCCTTTGTAGAAACCTTATTTTTCGTAAATAAGGTCTCCAGCAAAATGGTCTGTTCACCCTCTCTGCTGCTCGGGATACCACCCCCGTGTTTTCACGACTCGCGATATTTCGGCCTATTCTGCGCACAGCTTTGAAAAGATATAATATTTATCCATCGGGCTATGGAAATGAAATACATTACTTTAGACTGCTTCTGTCAGCAGTTCAGCCGAGTAATTAGGTCAGGTTTATTGCTAGTTTTACAAAATTCAACGTAACAATGCCAATAAATGGCAAGAGATATTAAGCAAACTAAACCGATCTTGTAAAACAATTAGTAAAGTTCAACGTTTTATAAAAAAAATAAGCTATTATGTGGAAAAGAAAGAACAATGAATAGGATGTAACGTGTTTACAACGTCTTGTTTATGGGGAAAAATTACTAAAGAATTTAGAAACAAACTATACGCCGGGGAATTTTTTGAGAATCCCGTTCTGACGGCAAGTTGAAACGTTGGGTAGCAGATGATTTTGTACGTGTGGAACAACTTCTTGCAAAACTGGAAACTTGGATTAAGATGCAGAATTTTGTTAAGGTATACATTTCCTAAATTTATACAATGTATTTATTTGGATGATTCTAAAAGATACATAGTAAATAGGATTTTCTGGGTTACAGATTCAAGAAGGTCATGGAGTGGGTCTTTATGTTGACATTTAGAAATCACATTCTCAAATGCATTTCGAGTCGAAATGTGGGATATTTTTTTACACTTTGTGAATATCACTTTTCTTAATTAAAGTACGATCGTTCTTTCTTGATACAAAATTGATTTTTTACCCAAAATAACACGTGATCTAATGTTTACAGAAATGACGTATCGTTGCGCAGAATTACCCGACGCGTAGAATTCGCCGACATGGTGGGGGTATATCTTTAATTAAAATAAAATCTACCCCCCCCCCAAATAGAAAAGAGAAAAATACACCAATCAGATACGATGTAACATCCTTGCGGGGAAAGGGTAAGGGGTACACAACTTCTGTAGAACAAATGGTTTCATAAAGACATTTGTTTAATAAGAGAGAAAAGAAGGAACAATGCAAATTTGGTCCAGTGAAGTGAATGTCGATATGTCGACGCTTTTTTAGTACATTAAAGTATGTGATAGTAACTTATGTCGTGTCTGCTGCCAGGCATTGGCTGAAAACCTTTAAGTCGCAATCTTCGAAAGTACAGGCGTTTTTCAAAACCGATCACATTCACTGAGACATTACACCATTGTAGACTACTTGCAATTACTGCTTATTTTCGAAATTGAAGAGTCTGAGAACTTGCATGAACTATTTACTTCAGAATTCAAGAATTTTTGAAAATAAGTGCTCCAGTTAGTACTGTCAATTTTACGTTAGTAGTATATGAGGCAATATGGCGGTTTAACATTACGAACGTCAGTATGAATATCTGTGTGAATTTAACATAATCGTTTGGACAGGTTATAGAGGTAATGGGAACCCTGCATACTGTTTAGAACGGTATGGTGCTCTACAGAAACGGAACATGACGAGGAGCAGAAGAATGCACTTAATAATATGCAAACGCATACCTTTACGATTGGGAAATTTTGAGGTCTGGTACAGTGTTTAGAAATTGAAAAGTGCCTCGAAAGCTCCGATTCTATTTTTATGGACCTATAAGAAAATTTACCTTATTCATGAACTCAAGTACAACATTGTAAAAACTTTCTCAAAAACAAAGAAAGATCTGCGTTCAGGGCAGTCTGAGGACCAATGTTCTTGCATGTGACATACAAAACATTCGTCTTTACTCTTGTCTTTGGTATGAATGGTTACTTTATTTTGACGTTGTAGATATTCTGGTATCTAATAATAAATCTTCTCTTGATAGGTATTTTATCTTGGAGTGACGTTGTGTCTCCGCCAATACAATGCTTTTTATGTACGTTACCAAAAATACGCGGATTGGAAATACCAAACATTGCAATACATGAACATTCACCAGTGCCCGTCGGATCTACGTACGATAGATAGATCTCGATGTTAATCATATTGCTGAAGAGGTGAACCTAAAGAAGTAATATCTTTCTACAAATGTACGGGGTTGTATCTTACCTCCTGATTTGAATGAGCGAGACCCAAACAATTATTGGCAGCAGAAACAAAGAAGTCAGTGGCTCATGTAAAATTGTACTGAACAAACAAAGTACGAAACTTTTATTATAACGATACATGTTACACTTTTGATGGTTAGATTAAACTTATTTTATACTGTATGTCATCACTTTAGAGGTTGAAATATTGTTATAAAATTAAAACAATTTTCGTGAATGTTAACTCTTCGCGTCAATTTATATTACTAATTATGCTGCTCTTGGAGAATGTGGTACTTGTACAAATCACACTTAACTGACGATGTGTGAAGAACTGATGGGGATAATTCGGTTAAATCTTGATAGGTATCAGTGCTTTAAAGAGCCCAAAAGGCTAGACGATGCAGATCAAGATCGGTTACCTTACCAGTGTTGTAAAAACTTAAAAGGCTAGATGATACAAATTTGATAAATCACGATAGGTACCATTATCAGTGCTAAATAATGCCCAAAAGGCTAGATAATGCAAGTCATAATAGATATCCTTACCACTGCTATGGGATTCTCAAATGGCTAGATCATACAAATCATGAAGGTACCCTTGCCAGTGCTTTGTTATGCTCAGATGGCTAGATGATAGAAATCACGATGGTAACCTTGCCAGAGGTTTATTATGCTCACATGTCTAGATGATAGAAATCAGTGCTTTGTTATGCTCAAATGTTTAGGTGATACAAATCACGAAGGTACCTATGCGAGTGCTTTATTATGCTCAAGTGTCTGAATGATAGAAATCACGATGGTACGCATGCCAGTACTTTATTATGCTCAAATGTCTAGATGATAGAAATCACGAAGGTACCCTTGCGAGTGTTTTATTATGCTCAAATGGCTGGATCATACAAATCAGGAAGGTACCTTGCCAGTGGTTTGTTATGCTCAAATGTTTAGATGATATAAATCACAAACCTGATTGTGGATAGGCACGGATTGTTCATGAAGTTTGTGACATGCATTGTTTTTTCTTTATTGTGTATATAAATTAAAAATATACGGCCTACCAAAGCTGAACAAGCAAATATCAATAAAATACAAATTGTTGTTGTATTGTACGATTGAAACAGAATTTAAATGTGGTCAGAAAGGAATATCCTCTATATATGCACTGCGTACACGTTAATGACCTGTAATACTCCAGTACCAATAAGTAATTTCTCTTATTATTTATATCATCAATTTGCTCTCAGAACAAAGCTATAATTTCAATTCATGATGATTTTGAAATTGATTAATAATATGCAGCAATGACACGTAAATGGCAAGAAGCCTAAATAACAAATTAATCTCTTCCCACCCCCACATACGTTCACTGTTTTTGGCGAAGTGCAATACCAACTTGAAGAAATGGTTGCAAACTCTAGTTGCCATTTCCAAAGGTGGACCAAATGAAATATAGTGCAAGTTTCATCGACAACTACACAAAATTATATATATATATATATATATATATATATATATATATATATATATATATATATATATATATATATACATATATACATACATACATATGTATATATTCATCAGTTGTCCATTGCATGTCACCAATCATATTAAAGTAAAACGTCGAGTTCGCAGTTGACACATTAACAGTTTACATTATACATAATTTCTTTCAAAAGAATACACTTGACAACAAAAATCAGAAATAGACCACTTCAAAATTTTCCAATATCCATCAAAGGACCAAAAATATAAACAATGAGCTAAGACTGATAAAACAATTAAAACTCCAACATTCATAATTGATCAGTTTACCATAACGACAACAAACAATGAAGAGCCTCTATATGCCGTATTCGTCAATATAAAATACAAATCCTAAAACGGAAGATAAGCTGAGCTTTATAATGCCTACAATCCACCAGCAGACCATGGAAAGGCCTGTAATATTCCTTTGTTTTGAGACTGTATATCTGGGTCTATCCAGTTTGTATTTCGTCGAAAGGATAAATACAGTAAATCAGGGGCTATGGCTGCTGATAGTAGTTTATTAGGAACTATAAAGGATAAATACGGTAAAAATTTCAAAATGTCAGCAAGTATGTACTTTGTAATCATATGCAATATAGAAATCTGAGATAGCACTGTTATCAAGCGCCGAGTCTACTTTCATGATGTTACTTCTCCCGGCTCACGGTTATATATTTTTTTCACGGTAGCTAAACTATGTAGTCGTAGGTATTAGGTAGAGATGATACACACTGTACGTTATTCGCTGACAGACAAGCACCTATAACAGTCACATATTTACTTCTCGAATGGATCAGGTTTGCTACGGAACGACATTCGTTGAGATGGAGTGTAAGATATTATAGCCGAATAAATCGAGCGTATATAATTGGAAGTAAAATAGTTTCGCCTGAAGCCAGCTTGAGACTGTAGATATATAGTTACCAGTACAAAATTATTACAGGTTTTATACGCCATGATAATAAAAGTTGATTTTTTTAAAAAAATGTGTATTTTGATGACAAGTGATTTGTCTGAAATTCATATGGGAATAATAAGTCAAATAGCGTAGTGTGACGAGAGGTATCGGCTTCATGATTTTGATCGAGTTTTGTCATTCCGAAGGTATCTGCCATTTGAGGAAATAGTTACTGTACCTTTTCATTCATTGTGCATGTACAAAAGGATTCATTGATACCAACGTAGCGCACTGGGCACATGGACATGTAGGGTCAGCGAAACAAATACTTGTCATCTCGAAGGTTCTTTGATGTTAGATAGTAACGTAAACACGATAAGATTTTCTGCTCTAGAGTATTTTTACACCAGAACGGAGATTATGAAAACCGTATGTGTCGTTGGTTGTTTACACGAATAAAATTATGCAGGTGTGCTATACAACTGGCTTGGAAGACGTTATTAAGTTGTTACAAATCTAGTCAATATATTCTGCATGAATGAATAAGTACTGAATCATAAATATAGCATAACATCGTCTTCAGGTATGCGGAAAACTATGCAAACACCTAATAAATCCAACAGTGAAATATTGATTGGGTGAAAATTACAAAAGTTTAATAACAAATATTAAAATTTCTACAAATTTCTTTTGATGTAATTTTTTTTTAAGTCTGACTCAGTGACCTGTTGCACCCATTATTCTCAGTAATAACCTTGCAAGAAGGGTTTCTAGAAATTTCCTGGACAAATATGATGTTCAGTTCGTGCATCTGAAATAAGAGTTCCTTAGAATAAGGTGCAAACGAGAGCCTAAGGTTGATTAATGAACAGTGTTTTGCTGATCTAGAAAGGATTCAAAGATTTTAATATGATTCTATTTTGGCCCCCCGAAAGTTTCACAATACTAATGCTTTTCTCTAGAACGATATTAGCCGACACTAAATGTTCCTTACAAGATGGGATATGCACTTATAACATAAACCTGCAGCAAGGCAAACCCAACTGTGAAACCAATGACAATACTTTTAGCATAGCGGATTCCATCAAACTAAATGACCGCGACAAATCATCGCAGATGGAACAAGAGCTCCATGACATCAAAGAAGATCACGAGAAGCGCATTAAAGAACTAGAAACTTCTATTCAGAAGGTTCTTCGGTCAGCCTTGAATTCTGGCAATATGGTTTCGAATACTTTGGAGTTGCAACAGGCTCCTCAACACATATCGCCAACCCCTCCTGTTCATGTAAACGGAAGTTTGATCAATAGTAACGAAGGAACGTTGATAGCACAACTGCAGGGAGAATTTACAAAGCTGAAGGCCTCACTGAGGTCGCGAACTAAAGAGTTACTGGACACCAAGACAACATTGAATGCAACTTTAGAAAACTTGAAAGATACCCAGAAAAGTCTGTTCGAATCTTCCGAGCAATTAATAGATGCAGAGAGCAAGGTGGAATCTTTAGAATATCAGGCAAGTATTGTGAAAAATCAGTTGAAGGATAAAGCAGAGCGGTTGGAGATTGCAAGCGAGAAACTGAATGCTTCTGAAACAAAACGTTTGGCAACTGAAGAACAACTGTACAATTTGGTAAGGTCGGAGGCGAATTTAAAAGAGGAACTGGGATATTATAAATACAAGTTGAACCAGACTATCAATGAGCTTGAGGAATTAAGGAAAAATCACACAGATCTTACAAATATGCACCAAAAGGTGAAGAGAAACCTGAGAACATGTGAGCTGGAATTAATGGATTGCTACACAGGTAAGTGAACCTTTTGTTGCGCTTTATTATTTATTTACTTCACTGAATTGGGTAAAACTTGTTTTATAAAAATCCGTTAATTAATATGAATGCCGTTTAACTGACTGGTACTGAATCTAGGTTAATTGAGGTTATATGGTTATAAATTTAAACATTATCTGGCATCATAAACATAACGCAGAGATTCAGTTTCCATCTCATGCCATAGCCCCCAAATGTTCTGACGTCATTAAATAAGGTTACATTGAAATAATTTGATTTGATCGAAAACAAAAATATAAGTATAGTATAGTGAAAAGGTTCTCATTTCAAAATGGCTTCCACTCAGGAAAATGTTTAATACAACATTGACAGCTGGGCTGTAAAATACAGTTTGATCTGTTAGAATGAAGTCGTCACTGGTGTAACATCTCAATATTCGCATCAGTATGTAGTCGTCATCGGTTTAACAGTTCAATATTCGCACAAAACTGTAGTCGTCATTGGTGACACAGGTCAATATTCGCATAGATGTTGTGAACATTCTTATATTATCAGACGCTGATAGTATGTTTGTAGAATATGCCCTTTACACTACACTGTTGTGTGTGAGTCGTGTTACTTTCCAAATAAAGTAATCCACTCCATTTTTATCTAAACAGATTTACCCAGAAAGTGTCACATCTTCTTCGTGAAGACGCGATTAGAAGAATCATAAATAGCGGTGACATCTGTCACAACGCTTCTTTCTAGATTTGTGCCGAGGCATATGATTGGTCCTCGACGTGGAATTGTAAAGGCCAGAATTTGTTTCTAATTATTGCAATACACAGAAGAACAAATAAATAAATTATACTGCGATGCTTTTTACAGAATTAAACAAATTCTTATGATTACAACACAAAGACTTTCTCATTCACATCCTTTACCTCATACAATAAATATCAACAACACCAACATTAAATTCACACAGTCAGTACGAAACTTACGTGTTACTCTCGACAATGCTCTCTCATTGCACCAACATGTCATGAACATTTGCAAGGCTGCATATCTTGAGCTGAGGCGAATCAGCTCCATTCGCAATTATCTTTCAGTTGATGCCATTAAAGCACTTGTGTGCTCCTTAGTACTTTCAAGACTGGACCATTGTAATTCAGTTCTATTGGTTCGTCTCAATATCTACTCCAGAAATTTCAAAAAGTTCAAAACACAGCTGCTCGGATCATCCTTAGAGTACCACGATCAGAGCACACCCCCAACCCCCACCCCCTTTCCTGTACCCGACACTGGCTGTCCATTCGATCCTAAATCAAACATAAAATTTGTTCTCTGTGCTACGTTTTACTGACGGGCTCCAGTCCAACATACGTATCCCACCTCACCCATGTGTACACACCAGCAAGATACTTACGGTCCTCTTCTGACAATCGTATTCTCATTATTCCCACTATGAAAATGAAGTCATATGGACAACATTCTTTTGCATACCAGGGCCCAGCAACGTGGAACGAATTGCCCACTGAACTCAGACACAAAGACACAGTGATCTCATTCAAGAGCGCACTGGGGCCCCGAGTGGCCGAGTGGTCTAAAGCGCTCTCTGTTACGGATCACTGCCATCTCACCTCTGTCTGCGTGGATTCGAGTCTAGGATTCGGCGAATGTGGATATGTGAGAAAGCTTGCCAGTAGCTTCTCGTGGGTCGGTGGTTCTTTCCGGGTATTTCCCGGTTTCTTCCTCCACCATTAATACTGGCCGCCATATATAGCCTATCGTGTGCTGAAAATGGCGTTAAGCCCCTCAACAACAACAACAACAACAAGAGCGCACTTAAAACTCACCTATTTCAACTGCAAGAACAGGCTTAAAGACCTAATAATGTTTCCTTACCTTAAATATTTTCAGCGTGTTTTCTGTTTTCTAATTTCATGGTCTTTGTTTTTTTTTTTTTTTTAATCATATCATTATATATGTTTGTCTAATGTTGTAAAGCGCTTAGAGTTGCTAAAGATTAGGCGCTATACAAAGTCATCATTATTATTATTAATGGCTTCTTATGATTATAAAATCACATTAATAAAATGCGTTACTGTGTCCAGCATATGGCTACAATAAATCCTGTTTAACGAAGACCATGGAATAAATGTTCTTAACTAAATACGTTAATTATTGACTGCTCAAGAAATGAAAGTAAGGGTAAATAAGTATATTTATATATAAATCTATTAGACATTTATATTACATTATTTCAAAAACTATCAATTTACTTCGGACATTTATCTTTTGTTGTATATTATACCTAAAGATATGAGGCAGCATCAAAGAAATTTAGACCCAAAATATATAATCTCGAAGGTTTCTATCCTGGGACGTACACCCTCCATGTGAGTGTGTGTATGTGAGACGGCCTAATGATTTAAAAAAAATAAAAATTACTACATTTATAGAGGAAAAGAACAGATTTGCGAGTTTTACGAGATGTTTAATTCATAAGTTAATAATTTTCAGGTATCTGTTATACCTTGTTATTAAACGGCGAATACATGATAGGCCTTTGAGCTGTCAAGGTGCACACGCTGTCATACGAAACCACTTTGAACTATGACAGAGAATAATAGTACAATTAAAGCGGCAACGAAAAGTTCAGAAAAGATAAATCATTAGAATCGAAACTCTTTAAAGTACATTATTGATTCCGCGCTGATTGGGATCGTTTTGCAAATAGGTGTTAAGTCTTATTCCCGGCCCCAAATAATTTAGATTTGGTTAATTTCTCTTCAGACTTCTAATTTATATCGTATCAATGCTTAATAACATAAGGTAGGGGCAGTGGAAACATGTATAATACATGTTAAGTGGAAAAATTTTCCTCTGCAGAAATACGTGATGTGAGATGAAGTTCTGTGAGTACTTCTAACAACAGGTCATTAATGAAGTAGTGTTTTACAGAAAACGTACTCAATCTCATGCAACAGTACTCGGTACGATCTGAAGAACTCTTCCAAACAATTGATCACTTGTCAGTACGATTTGATGAACTCTTCCAAACAACAGCTGCATGTACCAGTATCTGTGTTTCTCTCTCTCTCTCTCTCTCTCTCTCTCTCTCTCTCTCTCTCTCTCTCTCTCTCTCTCTTTCTCTCTATATATATATATATATATATATATATATATATATATATATATATATATATATATATATATATATATATATATATATATATATATACTGCACTACAGTACGTCGGTAGATGGAGTGTAGCTAAAGACCAATCACTGAGCAGCGATCAAATAAATGGTAGATAGGCTACGCATCTGGCATAAAAATAGTGTCAAATCGAGAAAGTTACACCTTCCGGTTGTGTTTGGGACGTAAAATGTCATATATTTGTGATCTTGTGTCTGACTTGAATTAACACAAAAAGTGCTCTTCACATTGAACGTAGGTCCGTTTATATTTTAGTGCTAAAGGTACATGTTTGATTCAATATCATTCAGAATTCTTTCAAGGATATTTCATATAGTTAGAATATTAAGTCAACCACCTCCCAGATATCTGATCATCGCCTTCTGGCATAAAGTGCATATGGTACAGCTTATGACTGTCAGAAACATTGTTACAACTTGGAAAGCACGCATGACATTAATTGGTTGTGTAACGTGCGTACTAGTCACAATGATAACATATTTTGCCCGTTAATTCGAAGAGTATATCGATGTAATATACCATAGTAATGGATTATCATGAGTCCACTGGTTCTTTTTTATGGGATGCGTTCTTTGCACATAATGACTTTGCTCAGCATGGATATTGGGTATATGTTGTAGACAGCAGTCAATTCTTCCTCTTCTTTTTAAGAAATTGTTTTGAATAAAACGGAAGACTCAGATATGTCCTTGTTGCTTTTCCCAACTGGTATATGTCTGTTGTTTGTATGAAATACGTGTTCAGTATGAAAAGAGGAATACGAGTGTGTACTTTGAAATCACGTCTTGCTGTATGCGTATATGACTGGCATTGTTCTATTTTGAAATTAAGACCGCTCCGGTGGCCTTTAGTGGTTAGAGCGTCCGACTAGGATGCGATAGTTCGCGGGTTCGAACCCCAGCCGAATCATACCAAAGACTTATAAAAATTGGTACTAGTAGCTGCCTCACTTGGCGCTCAGCATTGAGAGGTTAGTGTTAGGACTGGTCGGCCTAGTGTCAGTATAATGTGACTGGATGGGACATGATGTTAAATGTCTGCGGCATGATGCCCCAGTGCTAGACATCACTATAAACTGGCTTATTGTAGACATCGTTGCGATATGACTGAAAAATTGTTACAATGTTACGTTAAAAATCTAAATCACACACACTACTTTGAAATTATGTCTTCAGTTATACGTGTATGACTGGAAGTGTTCTACTTTGGAACTATGTCTTCAGTTGTGGGTATCTGACGGCATTGTTCTACTTTGAAGTGGTGTCTTCATGTATACGTATATGAGTGGAATTGTTTTAGCAAGACGTGCGCAGTAACTAATAAAACAAATCACAAATAAATATGTCGACGGCATTAATTAACATTTTAGTATTGGCGTTGGGAAGGCCTCAGAGTACACCGACCATTTAATTTACCTTAGAACATATGTTAGGAGTTATTTCATTTACCTATTGATTGGATTCGAGCATTCACTATTGAAGAGTTCATATATTGATGTAGCATTGTGTACAAGCACAAACGGAGAGACAAGCCTTTCATACCTTAGGATCAGAGGTACTTTATTATTTTACACCGTGAATCTAATTATGATTAGTTTCAAAGCACGATTAAGATATGCAGATCAAAACTTTGTATATCAACAAAAAGATTGCGCTTCATAAAAGTCGGTAAAACATGATCAGCTTTTCACTAAGCTCTTTAATTCTTTCTATCGTTTTTTAATCCGTTCTGTCGTTTTTTAATCCGTTTTATCATGGTAAGATTTATAAATTATTCTTTGGACACGCAGATTTATAAACACAAAGGTAAAACAATGATATAGATGTGCGTTAAATGAACTTGCAAAGACCTGAACATTGGGCTGACATAAACAAATTTTCCTGTCTCGTTTTTACGAGCCTTCAGAACCTTGTACATAAGGCTGATGTGAAGAAAAAAAAATTGTTTTGTCTCAGCATTTACGAGCTTGCACTGTACCTTTATTTATGAGCTTCCAGAGACCAATACCTACAGCTGATGTTATGCACCTCTGTATTTTATACTTGACGTAGTCTAAAATCAAAGCCGGTGTGCATCTGACCAGGAACATTTAGTTTGTAAATAACACAGTACATAGCTAATAGTTTTCTATGAGAGTGGATTCAATATTCAGATCATTTTATTTGGAGGAAGACATGTTTATTTGAATCTTTCTCTAGGACATGGTTTTCCACTTAGAAATTCCTAGACTTGTTGAACTTGTAATAGTTATATATATATATATATATATATATATATATATATATATATATATATATATATATATATATATA
>JAECUM010015585.1:0-64333 GCA_016617855.1 Megalonaias nervosa | reverse complement strand
GCGAATGACCTAAATTTATACGAGGCTCGCAGAGCCACCATACTGTAATCTGACCTAAAAAAAATTGCAAAAGAAATTGGGCAATTGTTATATTTTTCTTTTTCCATTTTGTTTTTTCCATTGCAATTGTTGGATCGCTAAGTGCGAAATTTTAAAGATTCAGAGGGCTGTTGGATTGTTAATTTATAATCAAGTATCACCCACCCCCCACCCCCCAGTGAACCCTGGGTGCTTTAGAATTAACACCCTTATTTGATTCATAGGGGGGCCCCAGGTGAGTGCACCTGGGTTAGTTTATTTTTACAAAGTTTACAATTACCCATTCAACGATAAATCGTCTTTTTTCATTGGATCACGGTCCCCCCCCCCCATAATAGCATCTCTAGCTGACGCTGACAATATGTCTATCGTATTTTGGATTCTAACCCATGAAGTAGTTTCCACTTGTCGATCGGAAGTTTGTCTGTACGCCTTAACCACTCGGCCACCAGAATCTTACAAATATACAGCTGAAATTAGATATATAACTATATCAAACAGACAAACATTGAACATACACAGGGATTTAGATCGCATAATTTCTTTATCAAGCATTCTAGTATTTTAAAATTTATATTTAATGTAACAAGTAGATTTCTCTATAGAATGTACAATTATCGAGTTTTACCTTGTAAAATCTCAGCTAGTTATTAATAGCGCATAGATATTTAGCGCAGTCAGACACGTTACCTCATGTGGAAAACCCTGAGTGTGATTAATAGCGCATAGGTACTTTTAGCGGCTTGTCTAACGTTTGAGTAGAATTGAGATTCCGGCAATTTATTGAAATTGGAAAAAAATTACGTTGCGTTACTGTAATACAGCAAAACCTTGCATATCTGCTGACTTGGTGATTTGCAATTAAATCGCTGTCGTAATAATAATAATGAATGATTATGCACTTACTATGGAATCTTCTACGACAAACTTAACTCGACGACGACTTGATGCAATTAAGAAGTATCTTTCCGTCCGTGATTCTGTCAAGCAAAAGTTACAACAACGCCAGGACGCTCATGAGGAATTGCAGAGGGTACAGAACAGTTATTTAAACCAGTCACAAAAGCCACTAAAGATCCTCTTCCGTCTTGTGAACAAACAGCTAAATCAACCGAAAAAATTGCCCAAAAAATTAAAAAGACCAAAAAGATTCTCCGGGAACTTTCAGCTGAAATAGCTGCTGCTCAACCACAATTACGGCAAGAAATACAGCAAGCAATAGAGGGTATCGATCAAGCTCATTCTGAGATTGGTGATATAAGGGATCTTTTCGAACCAGAACCAGAACCAGCGCAATTTACCAAAGACGGTTTTTCAAAACTTCTAGAGAATCCCATAGCGGTTGCTGCAGCAAGATATCCATCTCGTAGTAAACTATTACCCACCCACCCCAAAAAACTGGACTCGTTTCGTGTTTTGAAAGTATCATGGTATAACTCAAATCATCGGTAAATTTAAGGATGAATTTGAAAATTTTGAGAAACAAGTCAAAGAAGCTAGAGAATCCCCATTACATGGAGATACGTTATCATCCGAAAAATCACCATTCGGACTACCTCGTATTGAGGAACAAGAAGCAACCGGAAGTGGTGTTGTCGGTCACGATCGATTTTGTATGAAACCTGGTGGTAATGTGATCGCTAAATCGCCGGTGATTCAAGATAAACCTTGTCCAAATAGCATCCTCGCTGATGTTGATCGACTAGAAATTCTAACTGATGGAAGACGAAACGACAATAATTCCAACGAAATCATTAATGAAGCAGCTGCTTTTTGTCAGCGTTTATTTACCGATGGCGTTATGGACAGTAGCGTTTATCGACGCTGATCGGTGAAATTATCTAGGATTACTACAGTGAGTGATCAATTAGATCGTCGATAACAAAATAACATGATTATACGTAATGCCCAACGTGGATCTGAAAGCGTCAGGGTGATAAACTCACGATTACCGGTTTAGAAAATGATCTACGGAGATGGACTCGGAGATATTATTCTGGGTTTATTCAGAAGGACAGCCCCAAAAGCTATCCCGATTGCAAAACAATTAGGTATGAAAGCCATCGAAGTTGCTTGTGATAAGAGTATTGGCACTATTTGTGATTTTGCTGGTAAAACATTCTCGGCGATCATAGACAGACTCGCACGATTATTACGGCGAAAACCACAGCCAGTAAAACTGCCCAGCACCGAAGGGATGCCAGCAAGTGTCAGCAAAAAAAAAAAATAATAAATCAAGCTGCAAATGAGAGGTTGAAAGAATTAGCTGGAGTGACATCACCGACAAAACAACAAGTATCCGCTGGGAGAGAAAAAAATATAACAGCAATTCCAATAGCGGGCAGTGGTCTGGCTTGACAGTTGTTTTAGACAACAACGAATGTAAATAAAAATGTTCAAGCGTGTATCTGATCCAGCATTTGACATGGGGCACCGGTCCTCAAACATGAATCAGTGACATATATAACTCTTCGAAAAGACTTAGATGCCCTTGGAGAGGTTTGCTCAGGTGGCAGTAATTACCTGTCATGGGATTCTAATCAAGCAACACAGATGGTAAGGGAATCGATTTTAATTACTCCTAAAATAATAATTACCAAGAGCATAAAAGACACTATAGAATCTGAGAAAACTACTTAAACACTATATAGTTTAATATCCGAATGATGATCTTAAACAAAGAATCATTGAGACAGTATAACATCTGAACCAGCTGAAATCTGATGCAGAAATCCTACGAAATTCTATGATAGAAAAAGTAACATCGATAAGCTGCAGGAGGGTTTCGATCGCATAAATGACGAATATTTTCCAAAGATCTATACCGCATGGGCAAAATAAGAAGGCCTTCCAGATATTTTCCAACATAATAACGATCCGGATGGCTGTGGTGGTCATGTATCGTCGGGTATTGTCAATATCACGTTGACGATTTCTGTAAATCTAGTCTGTGACGCAGTCGACGGTAGCTATATCGCGTCTGGGCAAGCATTACAAAGGCAGGCACAGTAGGTATATGTTCCTTACAGCTTTTTCCAGATGTCCCGCCGGGTCATTTGATTGTGTCGGTGCTAACTAATCTTGTTGATTTACGATGTCATAATCTATCGCTGTCAAGAATATGTTTTCGTCTAATCGACCAAGATGGTAATTTATTGGATACACGTGGTAAAGAATTGGGCGTTAGTTCGTATGTGCGTGACAGACCATAACGGAACACTATGATGAAAATAAATTAACAACCCGCCCCCCCCCCCAAAAAAAAATATTTTTTGTCGTTAATTTTTGTTGTTCATTGGGCTATTCCTCCTTGGGGAATGCTTCGCATTCTGTGGGAATATTAATAGATTCCAATACAAGGGTTTTTCTAGCTGTCTCGCACGTACACTTACAGCCGCTCAAATTTCATATTGTCAAGACAACTCGGATTGTATTTTGTCAATGGCACTTGCCATGGGAACAAATTTAGCTATATCATGTTGTTCGTGTAAGTCTGCCAATGACAATTCCATTTCACACTGGAGTAATTTGATAAATCTGTACTCAGTCGAGAGTGTATATCTGACCTCTTCACGTCACTGCTTTATAATCTCAAAATTATTGTTGATTTTTTTCAACATCGAGTTGAACAGCGAGACCATCTTGCTGTAATTGTTCGATCGTAGAGATAATCTCGTTAACATTTTCCTGGTTCATTATACAGCAAATGCATTTCTTTAATAAAAGATTTTATCGAGACCAAGTCGATGACGTGTTGCTGGATCGTGTAAACTGATCGAGATGAATCCATGCAGGGTTTTCTGAGCATGTGCGAAGAAAATGTTTAAATTTACCTATGTCCATGTCGTATGGATACCATGTCTGATGAATATTTCGAAGCGTATGTGTGTCAGTACCGTTAAAAATAACCAAAAATGAACAGTTATCTCTGATCACTTTGGGAATCTGAGTATACCGCTGAGTAACGTAAATAACATCTGTGTTTTTATGCCTGCCCCGTGAAAATATTCTGGCTGGATTTGCTTGTTTGTCAAGCATGACATCATCGTAAACCACTAGATTGTTGATATCCCCGTTAAGATCTTCGACGGACGGCGCTTCATCCATGTCTGTGATAAATTCAATACCATCGTCTTCAGCAGCTGCGGAGTCATTCAATTCCTTAAGAACATTACAGCATCGTTGATCATCCATGGATGGCGCTACTAAATAAAGTTTGTTCCATTTGAGCCACCTCATTGTCAGGTTGAGCAACAACTGATTTTTACCCGACCAGGATGGACCAATTATAATAACTCAAATGGAATCTGGTAACAATGGTTGATGCTTGACCGGTACTTGCTCACGTGTTACTGAAAAGTCAATCAAGTTCATACTGTACAAATATAATATCATTTATAATCATGATTTAAATATTGCGTTCGAAGCAAGACAGTCACTGGTACAAGTTTTTGAGAGCAACCACGTTGAGAAATAACAAGCCGGCACTTACAGGCAAATGTGTAAAATGCGGCACACATAAATATAAGATTGTGTGTATTCCTGTTACCACAGCGGGTGGCGATATTGCTAAGGCACTCGGACCAACACCTGGAACACCATGGGCTAAATATCCTGGTGAGAAGCAACTTCGAGGATATAATTATTGTGGTCCTGGAACTGGCCTTGATAGTAGAATTGAAGAAACAAAATCAGCCCAAACTAGGCGAATTTCCCGTAAATGCGATTGATCAAGCGTGCCATGTTCATGATGTCACGTATAAAAATAAACATCTACAACAGCGACATATTGCGGATGTCAAGTTGATTCATACGCTGAATTCGATAAAGAATAAAAACATGCGAGAATCACTCGCGACATGGTTGATAAGATCGGCGACGAGAGGTAAAATAGTGTTATGGACTGGCAATTAATCGCCAACAAGTACATAATGGAGTCGATTTATTATAGTCCAAGAGTAATGCTGTCCAACATGCGGCCCGCGGGCTGATTTTAAATGGCCCGCCAGAGATAAACAATTGTGAATAATTTTTAAAGTCGTTGCTTTTAAGTTTTCTGCTGCGGCCCTCTGCTTCAAGAAAAAATGTTCAGTGACCCATGGTGTCAAAAAGGTTGGACAGCACTGTCCAAGAGGATATTGGAGAGGTATATCAACAATTAAAAAACTCGCCGATTCAGCAGGTGTCACACGAGCTGTAGCCGTAGATTGGTTGTCACGACAGGCCATGCGGAAAATTGATATTCAAAGTCCAAAAACGATTCAACATGGACGGTTTGATGTCAGCACGCCCAATGAAGTTCATCTGGCAGATATCTTGTTTTTATCACTGACGTACATAAACGGCGCTCATACAAATACCCGTTGACTTCGTAGACTTTGCAAAGTAGCTGAACCGTTATTGTCTAAAACATCAACCGAAGTCGCGGACGCGTTTGAACGAAATAATTCGCGAGGGCCCGGGCCGTATGGCGGCCTGCGATGACCACAATTGCTACAGGTTAATTCTGGCAAAGAATTTATCGGTGCAGTAACGTCGCTGATGCAACAACATAACGTTAAAATCAGATGTGGACACATCACGATACATCGCGAGCAGGCAATCGTTGAACGATTTAATCAAACACTTGCACAACGACTCTTTGGACATCAATATGCCCAAGAATTACTGAACGGAACGCTGAACGTTCAGAACAGATCTCGTGAACGGGTTGCGAGATTACCTCACGTGGTGGTTGCGTTAAACAACGAAGTCACGAGTGGAATTAACGTGAAACCTGTCGATGCAATTGCGAAAAAAACACATACCACGACAATAATCACTAGAAAATCAACCACAACAACCAGTGTTGGGTAGTAAAGTAACAGTGAGGTATTGATATGAACCTGTTGAACTTGAGGGTGGTGCAGCAAAAACAACTGATCCCGTGTGGAGTGTAACAACACATAACATTTTCAGCGTGGTAAAATCTACTGTGCAGACACCAAACTAGAGACTAGATTCAACAGCTCCTCAATGTGGATTTCTCTGTGAACAATTACAGGGAACTCCTGATAACACCCAGTTACCACCAGACTGGATAAGCGCCAGCAAAAAACGCAGACAAGAGTCTCACGCTCTGAGGAAGGAAGCTCCAGTAAGTCTGTTACATTCAAGACATGTCAGAGAGACATTTTCGCGTGTGTGGCCGAGACTACTATCGATTCTGTCCACTGTAGATTGTCGTACGCCATACGGAAAATATTGCCATATCAATATAGTGTTACAGCAGGCGCAGTGATTATTTTGTCGTTGTTTCAGCGTCAAGACATCCAGATCAAACTGGCGCTGCTTTTTGTCATCTCGCGCATAACCGCTAATTTTTTCTTCACTGCGTTGATAATTCCTGGTGACATTGGAGACTCTGGAATTACTACACGCATGATTTTACATTGAATGTTATCTGGTTATAGTCTTATTAGCAATTTCAACTGTGGTAATGTTTCAGCATGAGATCGGTGGTCGCACAACACTTCTTCGTAGTAGCCAACGTAGTTGCCGAACCAGTCATGTGGGGATTCTCCAGTAAATGGCGGCGGTTGCCCTGGATCGCCACACATAATAATTACCGTAGATTTTGTTGATAACCAGTCAAGAAATGTCTGTAATGTTTGTTTGGGACCGTGCATATTTCGTTCCATATAATTATTCTCGGGGTATATTTTTGTCCGATTCGTTCGGGTGTCCATGCATTACCACGCCATCTAAAGAAACTATGATACGTACATGCGCTGACGCCACAATGTTCCAACTCTCTGGTAAGCCGGTTAGTTGGTGTCAACACAATCAAATCTAAATTTCTGAATAATTCTACCACACGTGTTGTTTACCAGAACCACCTGGACCGTTAAGATAGACTGTGCTATGTCTCGTGATTGGATCGTTTACTGACGGTGATGATGAAATCTGTGATAAATTATCGTTGCGATAATAAACATCAGGTGCTTTAACGTCAGCTGATTCAGAATATTTACGTATTTGTTCGTGTTTTATTCGCGACGAACCCCATTTGACACGGCTAATGTCTTCAGTAAATGGCTCACGAAGATCCATTTTACAACGACTAATATGGAAAGGATCCGCGGAGACTCTAACAGTGTCATTCGGAAATATGTTGATCATCGATAATAGCTTTATTGATGAGTATGCCAGCATAGATGATCTCAAATGAGTAAATCGATGACAATTGCCGTTGCAGTAGCTAATAATCGTGCCAATAATTATTCTATCGTGTGTTGTCGCATTTCTCCGTTACACCAATACACATTTTGCAGGTGTATCCTTGATAACAAAATCTAATTCTGCTGGATTCATGATTAATCTTGTACAACGACGTGATGTCGCCGATGTGAATTTATGAATAATTTTTGTACAAATATTTTTGTCAACTTTTGGTAACCAAATTTGTTTTGTTGTTGGTATGAAATTTTATCGCAGAGGTTACAGTCAACGGTGTGAGAATCTTATCATCGATCATGTATCGTAATAACACTATTGGAGCCCAACCACGCTGATTTTTTTTTGCGCAACAGCCGTTGAGATTGACATTGGCATCCAGTTTATTAAAATGTCTACCAAACCAAATTGGTATCACAGGATGAACACTCACTAAAAACTCAAGTGATTCAATTTCGGCAAATCCAGTAAGATCGATATTTGGTAGTGACCCGTTTATTGCAACTCGTCATTTCGTGTGTTGGGTGCCCGAATCGTTCAGAATAACAATGACACTCGCCAAGTCCAAGAAAGGCTGCCGGATAAGCTGCTACATTGTCAACAGAAATCATATTTTGTGTTCCAAACACCACCATGACTGAACTCCACGCAGCTCCGTGATATATCACAGAGAAATTCATCTGGTGTTGGACGTCACTTATTTTTTCTGTTGTGCAATATGTGATACAACAGACGAAATAGTAAAACAGTTAACGAGTAAATCTTCGTTGTCACAATCATATTTTACCGCAGTCTGTTTCATAGCACATGGAGCGTTTCTTTCCGACAAAGAACTCCAGATTTCAAAAGAAACTGATCAAATGATTCGTCGTCGTCGGCTACCTCTTCGACGCCGTCACTATAAAATGACCAGACTGATACAGGGTCATTTTTACTGATGTTGTGGATATCTTCAAAAAAAAAAAAAAATCGCCGTCATAAATCTTATTGTTTATCTTGTGGAAATTTTGTTACTGCTTCTGTTCATGCATGGGAGTTATGATCAATTAATGTTATTGGAGTACCCATGCTGCAGTATTTACCAGAATTGTACAAAATGTCATTGGTTATTGTTTTTACGATTATTGGAATCTTTAAAGTTTTTTGTAAAATAACCACGTCATCTATCTTAGCTCCGTTTATAAGAAAGTTTTCCCATTGTGCTATTTCTTAAATTCTTGATTCTGTAAGTCCATTTCCGCGTTTTGAGTTTACAAAATGTTCTCTTGCACGTTGAGCCACACAATTTAGCGAGCCTGTTTTCATCGGAGCAAGAGCAGCTATGTCTGGTTCCTTTAAACAATAAATTACGTAAACAACACCTATCATAGGGTATGCGTTATTAAAGTATAGTTTGTCGATTCCGGTGAAAATACCCGGTTTAAAATTTTTTTCAATTATGACGACATTGTTATGTGGCTCTGATTCCTTAACAGGGTCGAGTTTATCGCGAATAATCTAAGTCGAACCATCTACGCTAATGTGTTCAACAATAAATTTTATTCTGAATATATAGCTGTTGTCATCAACAAGATTATTAATAACTGAAGCCGCCGTTTTACCGTTCATGGTGGAATCGATAAATGTTCCATCACCATTGTTACGTGTCTCGGCTCGTAAAAAAGTAACAAAGAAAAGAGTGAAAAGAACAAGCTTTGTAAAATTTAACAATTTATTTCCCTGGAAAAATAAGGTGAAAATGAGAAAATGACTTACGGTTTATGAATCAATCCACAAATAAATCCAAGAATTAAAAATATAAGTCCTATAAATGAAAAGTCCTAAATTAACCACAGTTCGAATCCCGAAGATAATCCAAGATGGAGGGCGATGATGTCAGATGAGGCCAGTGTTGTACTGATGTGTCAACAGTACCTCATAGAATCACAAGAATAATGTTCCAGTATGGAATTCCGGAATAAATTTCGATAAATGTCTTTGTCCAAGAATCTTGTAAACAGCATATATATATATATATATATATATATATATATATATATATATATATATATATATATACAGGGAAATGAAGCATTAATTCCAACAAAAATAAAAGTCAACTCAAACTGGTCACACCAAAACACCTTTCAGTGTCAAAGGTTCAAAATATGACTGACAAATTCTTATCATAACATGAGCTATAAGACTTTCTAAAACGCAAATCAAATACCCGGATGGGGATCAAACTTCTGGAAAAACCAAGAATTTGTAACAATTGAAACATGTTATTTGACACTCAGGCCAGATATGACCTTGATTATGACCAATGATTTTCACTCTGGGAAAGAAATAATAAAAGTTAGTTTACCAGTTCTGAATCAAGCTCAGGAACTAGGTCAGCTAAAACTACAATGTTGCAATCGTGAATTGTTTACTGTCAGAACTGAACTGAATTTATTTTTAAAAAATCAAATCCAGTAGACAAAATTATCATTACAGTAACATGTAATGGATTTTAAAAAAATTTAAAACAAACAAAACAAATAATAAAATTACATATACGTAATATAATCAGTCTTAAACGTTGACCACACATGAGCAGCACCATCGTTGATAAATTCGTTCTTCGCCATTCGGATAAAATCATTTAACTGTAACTCAAATGGTATTTGTTTTCTAGCATCGTTAAGTCGGTCAAAATCAAATCTAGCGGTGTGTTGTTGTTCAATCGCCGATAGAACGATAATCTTTTTCGTTCTCGTTCAAAAAACTTGTCTCTGCGCTTCTCTGGATCGATCGCCGATAATCTCTCAACTTCACTCGCAGTTAATAACGATTTTATCTCATTTCGTAATTTTTCTTGCTCAATTTTCAACCTTGGAAGATCTGGTTTAATCCCTGTTAGGCTAAAATACTGTTCTTGCGGTTGTTTTGCAACAGTAGAATTAGTCATCTATATAATTAGGAAAAGTAGTATCTTTAATTGGACTTTATCCAATAATATCATATACATCAGGCAAAAAATAGTTGTCGATGGCTCATGACCGGATCAGTAACTTCTTGTGGAAAAAATTGTCATGTAGAGTACGGTGATATGACATGGCCAGTGTGGGATGGGGGTCAAGGGAAAGACCCAGGTTTGTGTTTCTTGCGGCGGACGGAAATATCGAGCGCTTAAACGATATTACGAGATACAAAATAATTCAGGTGACAGCAGAATAAAAGACGCAAAGGATTATCTCGACAGATATTCCTCTGCTGAAAAATAATTTTATATTAAGAAAAGAAAAAATTATATAAATGGAACAAATTAAGAAAGAGAATGATCTTGATGAATTTAGATGTCATCCGATATTTACTAATAATGAAGCAAGCAGAACCGGAGTTGTAAGACATTGTCGTCGCAGAAGACCTCTCGATAATGTCAATAACATTGGTTACATGATGATCTGTATCAGAATTTCCGGCAGTGAAAAAATGAAAAACAGCTATTATCAAAGATTTATTTACGAATGCTTCAATGGTGTGAGTGATGATGGTTTTCTTATCGACCATATCAACTCTGATAGAAAAGATAACCATCTTGTAAATCTTTAAGCAATCATACCAAGTGGGAATAGTAAACGTGGAAAAACAAGAAAACACAAATATACAACTAAGCCAATTAAATCAATTAAAATAGAAACCGGTGAAATGAAAGAATTTAGCTATGCTACAGCTGCTGGAAAATATTTTCATATTCATAAATATTCAGTACTGTTTGTCGCAAATTGTGTAACTAACTCAGCTACATCAAAATTATTTATTAAAAAAATAAAATTTCAGTATATCCTGTAACGTAACGTAATTTTTTCGTAGTACGATAAAATTGCCGGAATCTAAATTCTACTCAAATTTAAACATACCCGCTATCACGTGTCAAGCCGCTAAAAACACCTATGCGCTATTAATAACACGCTGGGTTTTCCACATGATGTCACTTGTCTGTCTGCGCTAAATACCTATGCGCTATCAATAACTCGCTCGGATTTGACAAGGTAAAAATCGAGAATTGACCCTCTATAGAGAAATCTACCTGTTACGTTAAACATAAATTTTAAAATACTAGAATACTTGATAAATAAATTATACGATCTGAATCTGTGTGTATGTTTAATGTCTGTTTGATATAGTTATATATTTAATTTCAGCTGTATAGTTATAAGAGTCGGGTGGCCGAGTGGTAACAGACAATCTTTCGATTGACCAGTGGAAAGTACGTCATGTTTTCGAGTCCAAAACGCGATAGACATATCGTCAGAGTCAGCAAAAGATGCTATTATAGTGGCGGGGTATCCGCGATCAACTGAAAAAAGACGAGATATCGTTGAATGGGTAATTGTAAACTTTTAAAAATAAAACTAATTCAGGTGCACTTACCTTGGGCCCCTTTATGAACCAAAATAAGGGTGTTAATTCTAAAACACCCGGGGTTCACTTGGGTGTGTGCGTGCTTGATTATACATTAACAAACTAAGAACCCTCTGAAGCTCTAAAATTTCGCACTTAGCGATCCAACGATTGCAATGGAAAAAGCAAAATGGAAAAATAAAAATAAAACAATTACCTAATATTCAACAGATATCCAAAATCGTTCAACCTGGTCGCAGGCACTTTCTGTTGCTGTTTTTTTTTTTAGTCAGATGATATGGTAGCTCTGTGAGTCTCATAAATTTAGGTTACTCGCTAGAAATTTTTTTATCTCTTGTTCATAAAAGCGTCTGATTTCACAATGGAGGTTTTTTTGATGGGTAACAAAACAATTGTCGGCTGCCATTTTTGGGGGGTCGGTCACCACCACCACCCCATGCTGTTCGACGGGAACGCGTATACGGGGCACGATCAGAGTTACAAAGCGTAACTAGTCATGTAGAGCTTGGTTGTGCATATGTTGTTTGCAATAAAGGTAACGAGCTCGAGTTTTGACTTTCTCTGAAAATAAACAAGTATTTGAATATCCCGTTGTAACTGTGATATCGGTTCATCAGCATCGATGATATGTGGTGGTGGCCATAACGTAATAAAATTCATAAGCCTTGCACTTGTCAGACTTAAAAATGTCTTATTTCTAAATTAAGACTATTTTGGGTCATGAAATCTTGATCTGTACAGGCTATTTTATCATTTCATGCCCCATCATAGATTACTTTCTTTATCATCTGTTAAAAATATGTTGTACCAGTGAATGTTTCACAGTAAACCTAACTGTACCAGCAGCTGCGTTGTTTGTGTCGCTGAGAGTACGAAATACGAGTACAAAAATATGATCTCCGCTTTGAATAGAAATATTCTCTTCGTGTAAAAAGATCCATTTTGTTGCAACAAAAACAAAAGCATCTTCTCTCGCTGCAGATCAATATTTTGTGACTAAAAGGCAAATATTGTCTTTACGTCAGGACTGAATATTTTATCTGCAAACAAAATTTTTAATTGCGAAACGTACACTACCAGTGCGACTTACATCAATATATCCGCTGCTAAACTTATGTATACATGTGTGTGTGTGTGTGTGTGTGTGTGTGTGTGTGTGTGTCTGTGAGAGAGAGAGAGAGAGAGAGAGAGAGAGAGAGAGAGAGAGAGAGAGATCCATTGGTATTGCTTTTTTAACTCAGAGAAATTATGTCGTAATTTTATTTTTTAAACTTTTATTTTTTAAACTTTATAAGTAAAAAAGATTTTGCAGCAAATAAAGATTACATCAGTACCGAAAAGAATGAACCTGACAGCAAATAAAAAGTAAAAGTATATGAAAAATAACTGAGTCAATAATAGACCCTTGCAATGATGCTTGAAAAATGTACTATTTTCATATATTGACATAAAGAGGTCATATCAAGGTGGCGATGAAACTTGGAGGTTCCCATCTTCCCGATACAGCTTTTCTTCGATAGTTCAGTGGCTACTTCTTTTCTCGCTTCCTGTATGGCTGATTAGTTTGTGGCTTAGTTTGCAGAGAATTATTATCATACTGTAATTCCTCGCCTCGCCTTTTCATTTCTTTGGATATCCTGAGCTTTTCTTCAACCATCGCCTGCATTCCAGTATTAGTTGGTCTAAAGCTTAAGCGTGCTGGCCTATCATAGCATGTTGCGTGTTTTTGGGCCTCGAATAATTTTGTTTGTTTTGATAATCTCAATTTGCTGAACAATGTTGTGCCGAAATTCGGGTTCGGATATTTTTGTTGCAAGCACATGAAGGACATGACCATGCAATGGGTGTGTAACAGTCGGAGTTTTACAGTCTTTACTGTGATTGATGAAAGTTCGCGAAACACTATAATCAGCGACATATAAGACCACCAGAATTACTACATTAGCTGATTTTTGTTATTCAGCAAGTGCATTTTTCAAATAGGAAGAAAAATAATTACCGATAAACATATAATGGTTGCTGGAACTATCAGCGGATTACGGTACATACAGGTGTACATACATATACGTCTGACCTACTGACGAGTACATAGGACGCATTTGCTAATTTGGCATGATAAAGAGAAGTTTTATAGATTTGGGATGTTTGAGGAGATCATATTGAATTACCGGAGATGATATTTAACAGACGTCATCGATCTTTACATAAAATACTGGGCTTCATTTGATCCATCGCATGTAGCTTTCGTAGGTCGCTGCCATTGCTGTTTATAATTCACCGAGCATGCGCAAGATAGGTCCAGCATAGTACAACCGTACTGAGAGCGATATAAGTTACCAAATTACGGTTCAGCAATGGATTTTGGATAAAGTTTCAATAAAGTAATTTTTTACGATAATTTCAACAATTATATCTTTTTGGTTGGAAATAATCATTATTTTTACATAGATTTATAGTCTCAAGACTAATTGGGATTTTCCAACAATTTTCCAACTTCTCCAACATCCAACACTTTTCCAACAGTATTCCAACTTTCAACGGTTTTCCAGCAAATTTCCAACTATACGGTATTTAAGGCCCGGGAAATTTTGAATTGACATCCAGAATGCCAGAACGCCGGTGTGCAAACAAGGAGGCAGGAGACCATCCAAAGCCCAAATTCATTGGGTATGTACAGCAGTATGTAACAGCCAGAGTCAATATAGCAAGACATGGGTGTCTACTTTAATTTATTTTAGTTACTTATATAATTTATTTAATATTTATTTTGCAATTATTTTTAATGCAATAACAATTTCGTTAGTTAAAGAATTTTAAGATACACATAGCTAATGTTGCAATTTCAGTATCTAAAGTAGAATTTAAATTTCTCTTATTTTTCTAAAATAACAATTTCTTCACTTCTAATATTTCATCTAGGATCCATTTTCATGAGTTTGAGATATTCATATATGTGACAGTTCCTGTTCTTTGAGAAGATTTGTTTGCAACTCTCAGTGGTATAAAAGTAAACGAGATCGCCATGACGTCAGATTACATTGCAGTTAGAAAACTTCGTTTGGGTGGTCATTGGTGACGTTTTCTCACCACATATCGCCCCGTTCTAATCAATCGTGTGTGGTTATTGAATGAGTCTAAATTTCTCTTCACATACCACACTTTTGCTAATAATAATTGTGCGTGGTCATTGAATGAGCTTACCTTCTCTTCACATACTACGCTTTTACAAGTATACATTGTGTGATTATTGGATGAAAATAATTATCTCCTCATATCACTCATATTCCATTCTATAAATGTATGATTGATCATTGAATGTATATATTTATCTTCATATATCACACTTACTTAGACTGAAACTCTCGATCTGATGAACTTACATGCGTTCGTCGGACAAACATAATCCCCCCCCCCCCACTACATCCAACTTCAAGTAGTCACCAATTCGGACGCCGTCTAAGGGAAACAACTCTTTTCTGTCGAGACAGTCACAGGACAGATTGTCTCCCTTGATCTACTGCAGTCCTGTTAATTCAAGTCAACATTGTTTACTAGAATCCTAAGTGATAAAAGTCGTTTTCTGCCCAAGATTGTACTTTATAGGAATAAAGACAATCTTCTCAATAGTAACCCACCCACCCCACTTTTCACAGCCAATAAGCAATAATTAGCTGAGTAGGAGTCAAGTCACACAGATACAGAAAGTTGGCGATATTTTCCCCTGTATATCAGTGATTGTAAGCAAAGATAATGGTCAACCGTGTGAGAAGGATGCCCGAATGCCAGACCTGATGCCAAAGTTTGCATCTTCACCATTGTGACACGTTTCCGTGAGTCTAAGTGATTGCTGAATATTCAGTTTATTGCTGTATAATGTATTTGAATCTTGCATCTTGAATAAATATGTTTAGTGTGCATACAAAAGTCTGACTCTGTCATGCTTTTAATCAAGTTTATTGCATAAGGTATCTTTAGCAAATAAGGTGTCCGTGGTTTCTAGGGTTGTCCTGTCAAAAAGTGATAGAGAAAAAAGTGCCTAACGGCCAAAAACCGTTACAGGTATTACTGCTTAACGTAGCCGAGCATAATTTCAGTTTTACCTTTTCGTCTATCTACTCGTACAAATGTCATTTTATACAATTATTTGCGTAAAATATTGCTGCCGACAACATGCAGCGGTTGCCAGCATTAAACCTGGCCGATAAAATGTTTTTGCAAGCCACGGCAAGCTGTTGTCAGTAATTAATCTGGTAGATACAAGTCGTCTAAAAGCCGTGAAGATACATTTCAGGAACGCTTTCTGTGTCTCTTTGAAAAGCAATAAAATCATGCTTGCTGCCGTGGTGGTATGATGTTAACATGATGAACTATTCGCCCAAATTAGACTAACTGAGAAAACAACAAGGTACTTTTGCTTGCTATTGTTATATAATGAAAAGTAACTCTCCTTCAATATCACGAAAACTCGAAAAGCATAACGAAATTATAACTTTCTGCATTGATTTAGCAGAGTCTCTCTCTCTCTCTCTCTCTCTCTCTCTCTCTCTCTCTCTCTCTCTGTAATAATAACAAATACAAATACGGAATTGTACTGAGCAAATGAGAAATGAGTCATTGAGTATATCCTTGATGTGTATTGTAGTAATGTTTGCTGTTACTTTCTCAGTCAAGAATCAATACACCCTAGGACGTTGCAATTAAAGCCGGTAAGAAAAATTTGCCGATTATTCCTCGAAAACAATAATGTAAAAAGAGTGATAAAGCAGCGCCCTCAAGTGGCAAGTGCGGAGAAGGCATAGTGCTATAAAGAAATTAAACGAAACTGGAAATATCACCCAAAACTGGATTTTTAAAAATACATGTACTTAACCGCTAGTTTTCTAATGATATTTCTTTTGAGTACATGGAGGGCGGTTCCTTTTAAAAGAATTAAATGTAGCGTGATTTAGTTACAATTAAAGAGTACATTAAAACAAAGATATGCAAAATTATTAGAGGACAAGATTGTCAACGAATCTTATTTCTCTGAGGATATAGTTTCCTATCGAATAATACAAAATATACTCTAAAATTTGAGAATTAAGCAACACACACACATTGTTTTCTTTTTGAGCTTCTATTTTCATTCATATTGATTGAACAAATATAAGACACGCTTATGATTTAAAAATGAAGGATGGTTTTAAATAAAGAAAGAGCGCTACAAACACACGTTGAGCTTTTTTTCTGTTGAAAACTGAATGCTCAGCCGTATCGGCGAATGTTTAGAAATGGGTGTGGAATATAAACTAAGCGAAATGACGAACCAGCAAGAGGTAATTTTGAACATTTAATGCATTTTCAGTTGATCTAAGTCATTTTTCTGCTTTTATTAATATTTTTACCGTTATTTTCTTACGTCGCTAATGACATGGGCACCAGCACATAAGGGTACGGTACTTGCTCACCCCCACCCCGATTTCAACTCGATACATATATTTTTGCCTTAGAGCGTAAAACTTCATAGCTGACCATAACATTTTTAGCCCCCCCCCAAAAAAAAAATTCCGCTTGCGGCTCTGCGTCACAAACTGTCTTAAAATTATTCCTTTATGCATTAAATAAGTTTAGATTCTCAGTATAATAAAGACCTGTAAATACATTATTTGAAGTCGACTGTGCTAAAACGCATTATCCGAAGTTCACTGTAAAACACAAATTCATGTAAGTAATATGATCGTGATAGTGGCGCAATAGTTCTCGCCAGGTGAGAAGTTCGTGCACTTAATTATGGAATCCTGTTAGGGCCAATAGCTCCATCGCGTAGTATTTCACCGAGCGATGGAGCGATGGTAATTTCATCGCTCCATCGTGTAGTATTTTATTACCATCGCTCCATTGTACTGTGCAAACCTAACTTCACGTGACGTACACAGTCTCCCTGAACTTGCACATGGTCACGTCGGAGAACAAGAATGGCGAGCAACTTTCCAAGACCTACCGATAGTGATGATGGTAACTATTTTGTTTCATGTTTATTTTTAATTGTGCTTGTTAAGACATGTTGATGAACTGTACCTTTCAAATATTTTTGTAATGAGAGATGCTAGTGATTGTACGCATTCGATATGGATACATAATGCTTTATATTACAGTTCTATGACAAAGTAAGTTTCCTCGATTCAGTCTCTGTTGTCATCACCTTGTCAATTAAGTGTACACAGTGCTGCGAAAGGAACAATTTTTCTCACCATTTCTGTAACAAGATACATCCAGTGTTCTCCAATGCTAGGATTGGCGATTCACACATTGTATATAATGAATGCTTGGGTCATTCTTATTTTCAGTGTATTCTTGTATTAGGTAATCACACACACACACACACACACACACACACACACACACACATATATATATATATGTAACACATATATATATATATATATATATATATATATATATATATATACATATATATATATATATATATATATATATATATATACGCATATATATATATACATATATATATAAAAATGCTTGTGCGTTTATTGCAAGTAGGATTAAAATTGCTTCCCCTCAAATTTACACAAGGATCAAACGGAGTTTCTAACGAATTACAAAATGGAGCATTTGCCCACGCGCTCCAGTCATAGGGAGGGCACCATTGGGAACTTTTTCAAATTTTGGGGTCATCTACAACTCTCATAGTATTTCACCTCACGTTAGTGTAACGTGGGTGGGTGGGTAGGGTGGAGGCAGGGACAAATTAAGGCATTTCAGGGCCCAACACGCTGAAAATATTATGGTTCCACCTACAAAATGTGAAAATCAGAAAAACAATATTACAAGCTAAAAAGGTGGGAAAATACTAGTGTTGCCATTTCCAAATTAAAATACTCGTACGTGCGGATCGAAGCGGTCGTATATAATTTCTTAAATTTTATCATCAACAATTAATCTGACTCTTTTCTGATGCCCCTGTTGGACTCGTGCCCTAAGCACGTGCTTAATGGGTAATCCGGCACTGGATGGAGGTTGGCAATTGATATAAAAACTGATCTCTGTTGCAAAGTAAGTAAAGAACAGTTCCCACAGACACCTCGGCGGGACGTCACTAAAGAATATGGCCCCCAGGCGCTTGGAAACGCTTGCGCTGCCACTTCATTTGAGTGTACATTAGAAATTTATGATTTAATAATTTATACGAAAAATACTATATTTCCTGACTGCCTCTTTTGATTCATTTTGCTAAGTATTTGACACAACTTTATTGATAGCATATTGTACTTTTAATTTTTAATTAACTATGATAAATTGGATAAAACCTTTCATCCAAATATCAAAGCCTGTGTAATTATTAATGGTAAGGCCTCCAACTGGTTTGAAAAGGATGTAGATAAGAGGATTTATACTCTCCATATATTCTTTTCCTGTCTGGTGACATTGAAACCCATATGATACGAAACTATTAAAGTACCAGGGTAATTAACATAGATAATATAGCCAATATTCTTTTTCAGTATGCCGATGATTTACTCTTGATGGTACATAGAAATCTCTGGTGTCTGCGTTATATCAATATTTCAAAGTTTCTGGTATAAATATTGACACAAAAATTCTTCATTGACTAGGAAATGGAACAGGCAACAAGAAATACCGTCCAGAATACAATAATTGTGGCTGCACTATGTTAATTGTCCTATGCATACATTTTTCAACTACCTTTCAGCAGAGATTATTAAAATAAGTGGCTATTGACATATACGTCTTAGACGGCTCTAGGGCGGAGTGTCTCCAAGCACCACACATCCCTTTTCATCTGGGAACATATATTTCTTTTCATTTCAAAATCAGCTTCTTCTATATTAATACAATCACATATACATTATTTAAAGTGATTATCTGGTACGCACACATTTCCAATTATTTTTCTCTAATCCCGCTCTTTTGACCCTTCATCACCTATTTGGAACCCTCAATACGCACGACAACCACCTTTCAAATTTACAAGGATCCATCTCTGCATATGTTAAACATAAAACATGATGAAAGGCACGAATTTAGAGCGGGCGCTTCAGTTCTTTCTGTATCGTTTTGCATATAAATATATCTTCACAGTACTGTAGTGTTGTAGATTCTAGCAATATCTTTACTATCTTCATCTTCAAAGGTTTCTTCGTTATTACCATTTATATAGCTCATGGCTTTGAATTATGAGGAAGAAGTTCAATTCCGGTTGCCACCAGTTTGTGCCAAGCAGATCCAAGAATGACAACAAATATAATTCGGTTAAGGAAGAAAAATCATCCGGCTATGGTCAGGCAGTGACCGTCCCCAAGGTGTTAGGTGTTGGTGGATCTGGATTGCCCACCCCCACTCCATACCAAAAAAATGTACAGGTGTGTTTTGTTTTTGATTAGAGAGGTGTCCTCTTCAGATACGTAAGTAGAGTATTGGAGTATCAGGTTTCATGGGTTCGCTCCCGGTCGCCACCAAGTTATGCCTACTAAATACATCAGCGGGAATGAAGAGCACATCGCTGCGTCCATTTTTGCAAAATGCGAAAGCAAATAGGAACTGTCCTCGTCTGTTTAGTGTTTCCACATCTCGCGGTGTAGGATTCTGTGATTTGACATGTTTCACAGAATAAAGCACATTTAAACTGTGATGACGCTGTGACCGATTCATGCGATCATTCAGTTAGAATTATTCCCAGTTCCACAGATGCAGTGTTAAAATATGGCTACTCGGCCGGACAGTCATAATGGACCTGCAAAACTAAACCTGTTGGACTGTTGACTTCTATTGAAATTTTTTCATTATCTGCTTCATATACGCATTTCCTTAAAAGCTCACTTCCCTTCATCAGCCTAGTCGAGGCTCAGGCTTTAAAAAGTACCTGCACAGGATGTTTAATTGTCATTTTCAGAATGTCAGGATCCTATGGCTGAAATTTTAACAAATACTGGACTCAAGCAACTAGCGAGTTCATTCAGAGAAAACATGGTAAGGATAATTTTCTTTCACCTTCACTAAATCAGGTCCATTAGTTTGCACTTTCCTTCCTTATGGCATTGAAGCGCATACATACACTCTAGTGGAGTTTGGCATATGTGTTATTCATAATTATAGCAAACTGATTTTGTGTTCGACTACTCATAACCTGATTCAGTTTCAAAGTTCAAAGTACTGTATAAACTGTGTTCATGTACGTATAGTTTGTCAATTTATGGTGTTATATGAACGGTATTCCTGTTTTTGTACATATAGTATATCACAGCAAAGTGTTATAGGAACAGTAATCCTGTTTTGTACATATAGTATGTCAATTCATGGTGGTATATGAACGGTAGTCCTGTTTTTTTTTTTAGATAAATATATCAGTTCATAATGTTATATGAACCGTAACCTCTTCTTTGTACATATCTGTGATATATTAATATGTTGCATTTATGGATTTATCTTTTGAGCAAACAATTTGATACATCTCTATACTACGATTTGTTATTATTATCCTTCCATACATTCACAACAATTTCAAAACAATTCGTACTAATTACAAAAGAATTGCACGAGTGGATATTGGAGGTTTGCAAAACATATTAGACCAAGCAGACTGTGGGGTACCAAAAAGGGGTCCAAATTTTAATTTTGTTAAACATTTAATTTTTCTTACGGATTATTGCATCACCTTTGGTGGAGGTTTCTTTCAATACATCACTCTGTAACAGATTGCAGTGCAATAGATCATTAATCTTGAAATTTGAAAATATAATATGTCGTATGAGTATCAAAAAGAAATGCACCTACAGTTGTGTCATAATATCAACTTATATCTCTCATGTACACAGGTACAATAGTACATAATGTGACCCGTACATCAGTGTGTTCTCCACATTTAATACTCACGTAACTCGTGTACATCGACCAGGCAAGTAGGCAATATCAAATATATGCGCATGTTGTTATGTATTCTTTACATCGGAGTCTTTTCCTTTATTCTCAAGGCATACATGCCCCTCCCCAAATAAGAAAAGTCATAATATATGTATAAATTTGCTAACATTTACATTACATGATCAAAGTATAAATTTATATGTCCATGTGAATCAACAGATTAATTTATCAAATTTGTAGGTTGGTCCACAAGAAGATGAAAACCTTGGAAATGAAGAATTCCAGTTGTTGGGGGTTTCTGCTGTAGGAGACAGAGTACGACTTAAACAAGCATGCCGCAATCACATAAGAGGTAATGGAATATTCACAAGTCTGCACGGTGAATGTTAAAAAAACAATATATTTCTTCCTTTAAAAGGTTCTTTTTTGCTCTCACACATATTTTTTTCCAGAATTAGTCGGGCCACATATCGCGAAGGATTTGCAATAATTATAATGAACCCAATTATGCTCTACCTCATTCTATTTTTTTTTTTAGCAATTACATTACGCTGGTCAATCATTCCTTGTAGCAAATAGTCTGCAAGTTAAATCCTGTATAGCAGTCTATGTTCACAAGTCTAAAAGTTAAATCCTGTATAGCAGTCTATGTTTGACAAATTCATATATGGACACCCTCTGTTACTAGACTTCCAATCAAAACACAGGAGTGCAAAATATTTCGATCTCAGATAAATCACGGATTTGCACACACACACACACACACCCCCACACCCCCACACCCATATATATATATATATATATATATATATATATATATATATATATATATATATATATATATATATATATATATATATAATACGATTGTTTCTCATAAACTCTTAGCAATGCTCTATTCCATGGCCAGAAGGAAAGAGAGAGAGAAAGAGAGGAGTTCAGACTCTCTTAAAGAAGGAGTCACTCGTAACCGTGTAGATACAGCTACATCTTTGGGGAAATGGCGATGCAAGAAGTACCGAATGCTGTAAGAAAAGACCGGCAGTCTTCTGATTCTTCGACGAACGAACTTTATGTAAATAATTGATATATATACAGATATATAATACTTAACATATATATATATATATATATATATATATATATATATATATATATATATAGATATATAGATAGATAGATATATAACAATATATTCTCGAGATACACCTTATAAAGCCTTTATATTTAAAATACATGAAGTACATATAAAATTATACTTTTCCTTCGAGCATATGTATAATTTCTTCCTTTCCTTATCCTTTTAGAATATAATACAGATAGTTAAATCTCGACTAAATTCATGATAGCAAAAGAGTATAAAATTCAATAGTTGAGATTAATGCAACATTCATTTTGAAGAAATGTATTTTACTAAATTTAAAATAGAAGACTAATTTGAAACAGATTACTAAACATTATTCTTTATTACGTAAAGAATATTTTATTTCCAAATTAAATCGAAACATGAAGTTGGTAGCGAATTCCTCTTTTCAAATAATAATTACCATAAATACAAATGAATATAAATTCTTTAAAATAATTAAACATTCCATTACATTATAATATAAAATAAAAAGAACTCACAAGATTGTTGCAAAAGTATGAACTTTACCGTGAAAATCTCTAACATTAAAAAGTCTTTATTCTTTAAAGAAATTTACGAACACAGACGATTCTTACATGTAAGAAAAGACGGACAGTCTTCTGATTCTTCAACGAACGCACTGATTCTGCGCAAGCCTGCTCTCAATTTGTACGCTGTATTGAACGTATGCTCATGGCCAAATATGGACACACGTTTAGATATCTTGTGTTTGTTCCTTTCGAATCAGAACGAGACTCCTGTCTATTCTTACTGGAACCGAGTGTGTTAACCTACATCATTAAGCAGACAAATTTGCCTCATCAGCTATTTCTTTTCAGAAAAGCGCCTGAATCTTATAGCTTATTCAGTCAAGGAGAATTTTAGGAATCTGGTCTATCACTACTAACACAACTTACGAGTGCAAATTTTGCTGACGTGGTATACAAGAGAAGTGTATATTACAAGAGAGATTTTTACTTGTTTGTAAGGGCGCTATCTTTATTAAAATAGTATATAGTTGTAATACGAAAAGCAAATAAATTAATCTCAATATATTTTAGTGGAAATTACTCATTATAATTTAATGAAAAATTACTTATAGTACAATTTGAGAAATCTTATTACTTTTACTCAAAAATTCTGTCCGGATATATATATTCATCTGACTTTGGTCTGGCACTGGGCATTATTTCAATGATAAGATTATACTCTATATAGTTTTATGTATATATTGTGTGTTTCACTTTCATTCATGATCGTAGATGGTAAGGGTCATTTTATAACCAATATTTTACGACATTACATTGCTCATTCTGGTCCATTATTGTGGGTTTATACTTTAAAATGTCATTATTCACAATCATGTTTACATGGCCTTGGAAGCTTTTAGAAGTGACCTACTGTACGACTTTGATAGTAAAATGACTATCTTTCTGGTCCTCTTATCGTCCTTTAGGATTTTTTTTTATATAGGCTGTTATTAGCAGAATTGTATATTCCTATTTTATCTTGTGTTTGTCCTCTCCGGTGGCACTGTGGTTAAAGCGTCCGCCTCGGGTGCGGGAGGTCGCGGGTTTCAACCCCCGCCGAGTCACACCAGACAGACCTGCCAACTCTTACGATTTTGCCGAAAGTCTTACGAAAATTACCCTTAAAATACGGACTTACGGCATAGAAGCAAAATACTATGGAAAAATGATCGTTGCCGAAAACTCCGGATAATTGGTTCATCTGTGTTATATTAGGTTCCGGGTTTCGTATTAGATTTAGTAAAATTAGTCAGGGAACCATACTAACTTTAAAGCAGCACCCCAGATGGCCTCAGGTCACAATTAATAGTTCCGGTTCAGTACCCACGAATGTAGTCCCAGTCTATTTTTAGATCATTTTTTCCTGTCTCTGTTTGTTGGTGATACAAGAGTTAGATTTAGGCATTCTTGGTAAGGATTTAAAGGCAATTGTTTATTCTTTAGAATATGAGCTTATGGTGTGGTTGTCTGTGTGTATTTCGGCGACAGTGCACAGTGAGTAATAAGGCCTTGGTGATGATTCGGAAGTGAAATCTGTGTTCCATTGCATGGTGTTTTGTTTACAATTCAGCCTCTCAAAAAAATGCAGGTCAACCCCTGACAAGAACTTCACTGTAAAGTCATTTTTGAAGGTATTTTAGATTAACATATGATTTGTATTGATTGTCACACAGTGGAAAGTTCAGTACTGAGAAACAAAGATAGAGAATATATAGGAAAATTAATTGTGTTCTATGGCCTGTCAGTGCAGTATTTGAGTAAAGTTTGAACTGGTATAAAATCTTTATTATTAACGATAGACACATGAAATTTTAATATGTTATGTATATTGACTTTAAAAATATAAGAATGAAATTAAAAATAAAAAATTGATTTTTATTTTAAAAATTTTAATGAAATTTTAAAAAAAAAAAAAAAATAAAATTTTTCCACCAAAAATGCACATATATAATATTTATTGGGAATGATATTAAATGATATCAGCATGTATATAATCCTACACCATATACAAGCTCAAATGATGAATAGTTGTCAAATTTTATCAGAGAAAATAACTTTGTAAGTCAAAATGAGACCTTCATTTAAAATACATGAAGACAAAATTCTATTTTGTATTGTACCTTTAGGTCATTGAAACTATTTATTTGGGGTCCAAGCAGTTAATTTATGGGTTTATGATCGGGTGGCTTCCTGAGTAACACATATCTGCTTGTATAGCTATCAGTAATTGTTTATAAACATAGTTATTAGGTATTTAGTGAGAGGACAGAGATGAAGACTTTATACTAGAACCTGCGCAAGTTCTCTACAAAATCATATTAAGCTGTCAGAGAATGAAATACAGGTCAAAGGGATAAAATATACTTTCCCCAGGTATATCTACCCTTGCATGTAAGAAAACAGCAAAAGGATGTAAGTTGAACACAGAATGCATTCCATTTTATTGTTCAGTTTCTTTAAGATATTGATTGATGTAGTGCGGCATTGTGGCCTAGATGATATTATGGGAATTCTAATGATCCATTTTGCTTTATGCATTATTAATTCCAAATAATATTTGTTAACTGACACTGTAAAGATTACATAAGAAATATTCAAACAGATTATTTGAATTTAACTTTGTACAACTAATCTTAACATGGTTACATAGCTGACATGAACAAATATGCATATATTTTAGAATGTTTGAGATCAAAAGTTGACATTCAGTACATCATATAGGCTGACATAGTACCTATAGTGAACCTGTAAGGCTCAGTTCTGGCTGTGTGCACTTCAAATATCCAAGATGTTATTTTCATCATGAATATGCCTCTGTATGGTACCATATTTCAATTTAGTACTTTGACAGAGTGCGGTATTGCAGCATCAGCTGATATCTGATTCCATTGAATCATTGAGCTTAATAACTGGTAACCAACACTCTTAAAAATAGACTAAAAATGTTCAAACAGATCATTTGAATTATGTTTGCACATGTGATTTTAATAAGTACATTGCATATGTCCTACACATGCAAATGTCCATCCTTGTTTACAAGTTTTGGGGATCAGAATTTCACATTTGGTTGATGATATAGGATCTATTGGTACCTATAGTTGATCTGTGTAGCCACATTTGGCTGTATTCACTCGCAATATCCAAAATTGTTATTTTCCTCATGAATAAGATTGCTTATAGTAATAAATTTTAATTTGGCACATTGTCATTTGACTTTCCAGTATACTGGTATGTACTAATGTTTGCACCAATGATCAAACCTCACTGTTCCAACATTGCCTTAAACTTGATGATACATACTCTACCTGATTAGTTATTTAACCCGCAAATGGCTAAATATGCTTGTAGAAACATCATCTATTTTTAGGATGCATTTATCACTTTAATACATGCCCATTGCTTCACATTTCTGAGTGTCACTCTGTAAAGTTTACTATTTTTTCCCCATGTTTGCAACCTGAATGTTATTTTGAAATCACCATATCCAACACATTTTAACTTCATTTGCCTACATCCTACTGTTTTCTAGAATTAAGTGAAACATGTTATATATTTTCAGGTCTAGCCTGGTATCTGGAACAAAGTGTTAGAGTTGGATCAGTTTGAAAGCTCTCCAGTAGTCCGGTGGTGATGGCAAGGTCTCAAAAAGGACATGTGCAGTGTACTGCTATAGGTGACCAAGATTAGTTCATATCAGCACACTGATATACAGCACCTCAAAGACATGGCTTAAATCTTCATGAAGGAGATTCGCACCATTGTTCAGTAAGGTGGAACCTCCCTGAAACTGTATTTTCCTATCACATTGTTGACTTTTGTAGTTATCGACATTAAAATGGAATGCATTTTTGCTATAAAAGATCGTAGTGGTCCCACCAAAACTTTAAATTTGAGTGCACTATTAGTAATACAAACAACTGCCCAAGTACCTGACACAATAAATGTTGAACATAGCACCTGTCATTGTTTCTTTAGTGTGTACACCTATATGCATCTGGATAGGCATATTGCAATTTGCTGCCAAAATCACTGTGAGCCATCATGCTTCAGTACCCCTGGGAAAAATGTTATCAGTTGTACAGACCCAAACTACCATTTGTTTTAAATACCATTCATTAATCAACTTTGCTGCCTTAAATTTGTCAAACTGAATCTTATAACTTGTATGAAAATTTAATTTTTTTAAAAAATTTAGTTTTTAAAATTTAAATGTTTGTTTAAATTTCCATTAAAATTTAATATATCATTATTTTTAAATTTCAAAAATATTTTCAGACAGGCCTTATCATGTATTACAATTAGGTTTTTACTGCATTGAAAAATTCCTGTAATTAAGGAAGATATAGCAAATTTAGTTTTGGTTTCTCAAGAACACTTGGACCGCAACTTGCACCCTGTGGAACACCACCACTACACACTTTCTGACAGCTGTCACATGTCTTGTTTGCAAGGAAATTCCAAAAGACTTCATGTTTAAAAGTTTGAAATAAGTGTGGCATGCAAGTATAAAAGTTTGACTAAAATTGGCCATACAAATTGGGCCTTTCAGGCCTCAGGTCACAATTAATAGTTCCGGTTCAGTACCCACGAATGTAGTCCCAGTCTATTTTTAGATCATTTTTTCCTGTCTCTGTTTGTTGGTGATACAAGAGTTAGATTTAGGCATTCTTGGTAAGGATTTAAAGGCAATTGTTTATTCTTTAGAATATGAGCTTATGGTGTGGTTGTCTGTGTGTATTTCGGCGACAGTGCACAGTGAGTAATAAGGCCTTGGTGATGATTCGGAAGTGAAATCTGTGTTCCATTGCATGGTGTTTTATTTACAATTCAGCCTCTCAAAAAAATGCAGGTCAACCCCTGACAAGAACTTCACCGTAAAGTCATCTTTGAAGGTATTTTAGATTAACATATGATTTGTATTGATTGTCACACAGTGGAAAGTTCAGTACTGAGAAACAAATGTAGAGAATATATAGTAAAATTAATTGTGTTCTATGGCCAGATGCTTTAAACTGCACCTATTTGTTCATGCGAAGCATCTGCATGATCATACTGTTGATTATATAATTTTTTTTAAAATGGCGTCCCGAAAGTGATGCATGTTTAAGAAGAAAGGGAAAATAAGCCACTTGAAAAGTGTGATAATCAACACAGAGAAATAAATAGGAATATTCCGATGCTTGTGAATAAAAGATGGAAAGGACACAGTTACATGTATTGGACATCACATGCCAATTTGAGTACGTCTCGTGGCGGGAGATATGATTGCCGTCGTCATATGTAATGGGGAAATGGATTTCCAAGAATTACGTAAAGTTGAGAGATAGCAAGAAGCCATTGAGTTGCATGCAGTTTGGAACTAAAGTTTGTACAACAGTACTAGTGGTAAATAAGGTCTATGCGTACTTTACAAACTTTTCAGTTGAACATGTTATCGTCGCTGCATCGAACTTTTAATTATGTTTTCCAGCTTTACAATAGCAGGTATTGATATTTTGTTACACCTTACTGAAAACTGGTCAATGTTACGGAAAAAAATCAACTGCCTTACTGAGACGGTCTCGTCGGGGTTGGCAGGTCTGCACAGATATAAAAACGGCACTAACAGCTGCCTCGCTTGGCGATCAACATCAAGGGGTTTGTGCTAGGACTAGTCGGCCTAGTGTCAGGGTAATTTGCCTAGGTGGGACATGGTGCTATATGTCTCCGACATGATGCCCTAGTGCTTGACATCACTATTAAATGTCACACTAGAGACATCGTAGCGATATTGCTGTAAAATTGTTAAAGCTACGTTACACATCCAACACACACTCTATCTTGTGTTCTTGCTTTTAATTGTTTTCAGTTATAATGTGAGGACTTTTTTCTTCTAATTATCCTGTGGAATTACAAAGTCCTCATTTATTTCTGGACTCTTTCACTATCATATCATTGTGAATTCATTAATTGACATTCGAAAGTATTTTTTCTTATGATACAATAACACTGTTATCACATTCAGTGTTATTGGAGCATAAGGTATATTCAATAACGGAATTCATTTGAACACCACTTGAATTCATTCAGAACACTATTCTGTGGGATTTGTGATATATATTTTATTACTATTTGGGATTTAATTCACACGACTGAGTTCGTTTTAAATTATCACTTTGTATTCTGAGGAAATAGGGAAATCAAGTGTTTGTTGCTTTGTACAGAAACTTGTTTTTTGTGTTCTGCCACCTAATTTAATTAATTGTATGACATTATATATATATATAAATGAATTCAGAATTAGAATGAAATATTTGCTTTATCTACAGGCACAGGTGCTTGCAGCGAAGAAGAATCAACCGTAATTAAAAAGTTTCTCGAACTACAAAGTCGGAGACAAAAAAACAAGGAACAGGACACAGAAATGTGACCCCCCCCCCAAAAAAAAAAAAAAACTAGACGCTTTTATGTTGGGTGGAAGTATTTGATAAAAACGAATACGTGCATGTTAATACCAGCGAGCAAAGGTGGAGGGCAACAGATAATGGATGTTCCGCGGGAATGTTCACTGCAACATTTATTAGAGTTAGTTATGAATACATACTTCCCTGGTGGGAAATCTGAAGTACGGAACCTGGATGTTGTAGATTTGAATACGTTTCTGGCCAGTTTTTCTGATAAACCTCTACCAGAGGTAATTGGTGAAAAGCCTTTTACTGTTGGAATCTACTTTGATTCGCTCAAATCGTATCCAGTTAGGATATATCTGCACACAAAGAAGGTGAGTATATATGGGGTATATATTACACATATTGCGATTTTTCTCGTTCTTTCAGCTATACGCTCTGACACATCCTTATTGGGCAGGTGGATATATCAGAAGGGTCTGTTCGTCCACACTGATCATCCGGTTGTCCGTCCTTTGGTCTGTTTCAATTGTTGCTATTCGCAACTCACCCTTCATAAATAAGCATATATTTTTCTGACTTTCAGGATATGTTCATTATGCATTGAATATATGCATCTATTACAAAATACCACATTGTTGCAAGTGTCGTTAAATAACATTTATTGCATAACATGAAGTAATTAACAGAATGAATTAGACATTTGAAAAAAAAAATTCCATGGTTACATTAAACGTGCAGCTCACTCGTACAAACTTGATTAAAATGTATTCGTTTGGCATTCAGTTTCCAGGATGGCTATAGACTATACACATTATGTGTAATATTTTAAGATCACGACCTTATCATTGAAGTCCATGAAATATATCAAAAGTTATATTTGATCACAGAGCAGGTGTCCACAAAACAATATTACAGTCACATTCAAGACCTTGAACCAAGTTATCTTTAAGGTCACTGCTGTATGCAAAATGAAATTAGTGTGGTTGAGGTGATTTGGTGTGTAACATGGCTCTTGTACTTTAGATACTGATAAAAGGTTACCAGTCTGATTTGGGTACAACACATGGCCTACCTATAATATTGTGATCTTGAAGAAAAATGTTTTTAACTCATGGAATATAACAAAATAACAGTCATAATATTGTATATAATTGGCCTAGTAATAATTTAACAACATGAGATATCAAGAATGCATTACTGCAGTCACCTCTCTTCCTAGTACTAATTGCATGAGTAGTGTATCCTACATGATACATGAGATTGTGGCTAATCTCCATAATACTTTAATTTTATTCAGTAACATCAAAGAATGTTGTGCATTGAATGTTGAATTATATAAATGTTTTTTTTTTTATGAATACATGTTTAAAACAGAAAGAAGAACATGTGGATGCCTCGAGTAGAGAATATGTAGTTAATTCCACTGGCACAGACGATCTTACTGATACTGGAACGCCTACCATCGTATTCAACCAGCGTCCACGTCGTCGTCGCCTCGTAGAACTGGTTAGTATTTACTAACTACAACGTTGGAGAAGCAATTTTTACAGTTCATACTTGGTAATGTGTGTCACCAACATGATTCATCCACTTCTGAACTTAAGAAATAAACAGCAAAACTAAACATGATTCAAACTCTATAATTTTACTCCTTTACATTCATTGACTTTATTATTTAGTCAGTTCATATTACCAGATTTTATGTGGCCTACCCAACATGCTACACTTTCAGTTGCGTCCAAATATAGACAAGTGGGGCAATCAAAGAGAGTAGATTTTTTTAATATTGAATTCTATACTCTCCGTTTTTTGTATCCGCAAATGGATCAGATGTACAATTATGTTATGTTGTATTTAATTTAAGTCAAGTAAACCACATTTGTAATTTCATATTATGAAGAATTTTATCTTCCTGAAAGTTTATGACTATTTTAACGTACGGTTGTTTACTCGGTCATTTTGTATGAACTGGACACTCGAATAAGCTTCTGTCAGATTACTAGCTTAACCAGGAGATACTGTATACATACATTTGACTTAGCAAAATAAACATGTACTACGCTTATATAAATGTTGATACAAACTACATGTAAGACAATATATACAGACAACTTGTAAGCGTCTAAACTCGCCTTACAAAAATGTTTTCTTGTTATAAGCTATTGTCTTAACGTATAATATCGAATATATTGGAAAATGAATTCTTATTCTTGTAACGTTCTTACCCGCAGATAATGCCTACACAAATGGTTTGCTTTGTATTCTAGTGTATCTCAAAATTCTTCATTGACATTGTTTCTTGAATTTATGTGTATGACAACCTTAATGCAATGTCAAAATCTCGGCTGATTTACATATGGTTTAAAATATATTACGACATACCTAATGCATAATGAACCTTAATTCATTAGCCTTGTTATTCTCATTTGTAGTGTTTATTAAATTTTGTGCATTTTAGATCTCTTGTTAGTACACATTCAATTTTGCATTACTATACCAACCCGTTACTCGGACAAATGACCAACTGATGGTTGCTAAATAACTTTTATCAAGGCAAAAGGACCATGTGTTGTAATATACACAGTGAACTTCGCAGGAGAGAGAAAAGTAGATGTTTCATTAAGTAAGTATAAACTGTAATACCTTATGAATAATCGGTCTATTACTTAATGTTTTGACTGCTTCATTAACCAGTTAAGAATTTTGTTCTATGACATGGAGTTCTTCTAAGGGAAAACCTGTTACTTGCTGATAGCCCTATTGTCAAATGTATAAAATCCACTGTTAATTTTCTTCCTCAGACTGTAAATTAATCAAAACTAACTTCACCAACTACTTGTGTTTTTCAGAGACAAAGAATTATGCAAATGACATCTACACCAGACCTTAGTACATTGAGTGAGCATCCCATTGACCAAAATGTTGCTAGCGAAGATGACCAGAACGACATGCCTTCAGACGCTGTTACCCTAATATCAGATGCAGTGACTGGTCATCAGTTATACCAAGAGGTTACAATTACAGACCCTCTTGCAATAGCAGCTGATGATTTTACAGGGCCCCATCTAGACCAGGATTCTACACATCCAAACCTCGTTGCAATAAGAGAAGATGCATTTACAGATCCCCAGCTTGACCATGATGAAAGAAATTTACAGGCAGCTATTCAAGCCAGACTTGGGTATTTTCTTAATACAGTGCATTTCATGACAGTACGCTTTGATGCAAAATAAAAATGCAATTAAATCTTTGTCAAATATTACTTCATAAAAAAAGTATTCACTTAATTTTATCACAGAAAGGATGAGACCACATCGTGACAGACGTTACATTTGCTGTTCGTTAGTGTTCTAATTATTGTCTCTACTATGATTCAAGTTGCGGGAAGAGAGACATAGCAATCCCATTGTTTGGCACGGACTGAAACGTTTTGGTTAAAATTCATTGTAACAAATGTACCTTTAGCGTGTATGTTACTGCAAGTTTATTGCTAAGGTTTTTTCCTACTTCTGAGTGGGCCAAAAACTGAACTTTAATTAGACTTGAAAGGTCGACAGAGTTCATGATTAAAGGTCTATCGTTTTCTTATATGATCAATATCACTTACAGGCATAATTTGTTGTGGCCCTTTTTTCACCATTAATATTTATGACATACCAATTCATGCAGAAAACCGGGACCAAAATAGTATGCCATACCATAAACTTTTACCTTAAACTGACTTAGAACATTTCATAATGGTATTGGTCTATTTATCTACTTCTGGTAAATTACAATTTAGAGTTCTCCGGAGCTATGCATAATAACACAGGTTGCGGACAGGCAAGAGGTTTGGTTCCGGGGAATATCTCACCAATTGCAATAATTATGCCCCAACTACAAACTTTTACTGATCTGAGGTCCAGGTAAAAATGGGTTACTGATACCATAATATTGGGTTGAATATAGTTCAAGACTGCTGGCTACATTTATGCATTGACAAATTAGAGACAATATGTGTAACATACAACGTTTTAAATCCTATAAATTCTAGCACGTCAGAGATTTAATTGTAGCATTCCATACAAAGAATTGCTTCCAGTTCATATTATTACAGTCACCTGTTACTGTTTGTAATTTTATGAAAGAAGATATTAGTTGCAAGAAGTGTATTTCATAATGGAAATGTTGATAAATAAATAGTTCATAGCAACATAAAAACAAGAAAACTAATTTTAAAACACTTTCTGTGAACAACCTTCAAGTCTTTCTTTTCAAGTCAATCTGCTGGTAGTTCACGATTTGCATTGGAGATTCCCAATGTCCTGTTATATTTCAGAAGAATCCCAACTTGTGTCGAAATTCTTACAGAACGGATTAGTTCCAATTTCCATGATAACGAAGAGGAGACTGTAACTATTGTTGTTCACGGACGAAAGATTTTGGATTCCACAAGACGGGCAGTTTCCAGAACTGGATTTAGTTTCTTTAAACCTGTGAAAGTAATATTTGCTGGAGAGATTGGGGAAGACTCGGGTAGGCCAAAGAGAGAATATTACAGGTAATATTTAATTGTGTCTATAATGTGTTTCTTCTTTGGTACTAGTGCGGGAGACATGTCTTTCTGTGATGTCCTTCTATCTATCCCTCGGCCGCAAAATGTTGTGAAGTCTCATCCACTGACAATTTTAACTCGGATCTCAACGACACTTTGCAGGCTTCCTTATCACCATAGAAGGTGCGCATATCGCTCAAGGAATTGTTGTGAAAGAGTTATTGCCTTTCTATTCTTTATTGACAAGTCACAAGACAGTTTACTTTTGAGGGGGCAAATCTTCCTGCTGAAACTTTTCATACTTGAAAATGACCATATGCAGAGGTGCGTAAGATTTAGGTGATGTCATCTGAATGCTCTTTGAAGGAGTTAGTACCCTTTACCTTCTTATTACATGGCTACAGTACAGTATACAAATGCATCTTATCTAAAAATGATGGAGTATGGTGAGAGACATCTGTCACTGTGTCAAAAATTTAACTTATTAATATCATGTTTCTGCTCTACTGGCTTTAATTCTAGTTGGCATCATCATGTGGGTTCGTTTGTGTTTTCTTTTGACTGCTGGAATTCTTTGTTATTGGTAATGTGATGCCATATAAAGTATAGATACAATCTGAAATTAAACCGATTACCATTAATTTTGTGTTTAGACTCAATATTGCATACTAGTAATTTTTTTATGATTTCATTTCTCTGACCCTAGAGTTCCATCAAAATATTCTATTTCTAATGCAGACTTTTCATGAAAGAAGTCAGAGATGACATTCTTGAAGGGACAAATTTCCAGCACAGTGTATCAAAGCTTGAAAATAAGTCTTACTGGTATGCAGGAAGGTGTATTGCTTAGAGTATTTTGCAAGGCGGACCTGGCTTTCCATTTCTGAGTCACATAGTTTTTGGTATTGTCACTGGTGACACAGAATTTGAACCAAATCTTGAAGATGTCGCAGACTTAGATGCAAAATCATGTATCATGAAGGTATTTAAAATTAACAACCTAGATCAATACATGACAATACAATTTTTCTAAATTCAAATTTTCCGCATCCAGTTCCCTTCGTCAGGACTATAAAGCTACACATAGATTAATTAAGAAAATTTTAATACATACAAAAGTACATTACATTTAGGAAGAAAATCACTACACGATGGATAACAAGCAAACTAACTGAAAATAAATGGTTGGTAACGGGGTACAAAGAGTTACTGTGTGATAGAGCACTAACCGTTTTATGGATAGGTAGAGAAACGTTTTCTGAAATCCATGTGCACTGATTACTGTGCCGCCTGCAAATCATGCCTGACACAAAATAATCAAGTTTTCCGGCATCATCAGGCGTCTGCATTGCAAAATACAACTTTTATACAAAATATAAAAGTCATACCACCTTTGATCCTAGGGTGAATTACACAAGTGTGAAGCTGGATTGGACATTTGAAATCTAATGTGTTCACAGGCAACATGCGTCTTGTAAGGAATAAATATATAATTTTGGAAATAAACGTGAAGATTACCATGTTGTGTCCTTGTTTTCGTTTTGTGACAGTTAAATATTTATGAATTTAATATTTTAGAGTCTTTTTGCCTGATAGTCTGAAGTTTCATTCTGTGACGTATTCAACCCTACTGCTCAAAGTCAAAAGTTGCATACACTTTAACGTCTTCCATACATTACTTATTTTACGATTTTGTTCTTTCTACCACTATTGACTGTAAACTGTTTATTCCTAACAGATACAAGATGCCACAAGCCTTGGAGATATAGATGAGATATCCGACTGGATAATAGAACAGGGATTGCCACTTATAACAACATTAAATGAGGAAAGCAAGCTATACTGGTTAACCTTATTATCAAAACTAGTGTGTACTACAGGTAGCATATTTTTTAATTACTGTAACATTCGAATTGCTTGTGCTGTGGAAATATATGCCGAAATATATTTGTGTGTAAATATATTCCAGTCATAAGAAAGAAGATGGTCGCATCATTCTGATCCATTTTTTGTATATGATTGTAATTGGTAATGGGTATTAAGGAGTTCCTTACAAACAGCTAATATTCTGTTGAAAATGTTTTAGCATTTTGCACATACTTTATTCCAGTTACTTCATTGTTTGCTGAACTGAATTCGATAGACTGGGATTATTGTTACAATTAGTGATTTATTAATGCATAGTAGCCTAGCAGATCTCTTATTGCATTACGGCCAAATACATGAAAGTATATTTCTTTTCCAGCAATGTTGTAATTTCTGAGTCCATTACAGTTCGAAGTAATTAACACTAGAGTTAATTAAAAGATGAAACACGCAATAGGGTTTCAGTATCACCTCTATACAACGTATACAACAATGGAGGCATATAAGAAATATTATTATGTACACTAACAACTCTTACAAGAGTTACGAGAGACTCTAATATCAAATATATATTATAAACATTATAGGTGAAACTATATCATATACTTAAAACATCGTCGCAGATTTTGGCGTTTCTAAAATATATATGGGGATTGAAAATAAAAATACAAACTTAGATTCCTCTGTCGTGTTCATAAAAGAATTATCAAAATTTCTCTTTCATGTACAACAGTCAGAATTGTTGATCTGTATATAAAGCGAAAAGCATAAGATAACATGTATTTTGCTTTCCATACTCTCCGAACTATTACAACATGTCCGTTGAAATAAAGGTAACATCCCCAATCACCCAGTTTCAAGTTGTAATGGGGCTATACCACATGTAATTCAGTATCATAAGCTGTTTAAACGAATTTATTTATACGTTGTTTTTTTCCGTCATTCGAATCCTGCATATTCCTGAACATATTCTTTTTCATATCTTATAAAAGGACTTTACATAAAATAAATACGGAATTTTTTTTCCGCTCTAATCGACATTCGTTGTATTATTTTGCCATAAAATATTAGTTTAAAAAAGTTTATAATAACCATTTTTACACCTTCTCAAACATGTTATATTGGAACACACACACACACACACACACACACACACACAATTTGACATTTATATAAAGTATTGTCTTCTTTTTAGCCTACATGCTGAAATAGCAGAGTTTCAGACTGGTTTGAACTTGGGAGACTTCTTGAATATTGTCACCTGCCACAAAGATGAAATGAGCACTCTGTTCACGCACAGAAGAACAATACTTGATGATATAAAAGGCATTTTACAAATAAGCTACAGCCCATATGGATCAAACGACAAACAACTAGAGGATGATACAATTTATTCTTTTGAGGTCTTTCTACAAGACTGTATGGGTAATGTTTGACTTTCATGCCATATATTTTTCACAAAACATTTTGGCCAAAAAATGTTGCAGATTCGAAGTAGAAAGTTATTGAATCTAATATGTTCTATAAATGCAAATAATTTGAGAAATGTTTTAGCATAGTTTTCATTAAGTGTCATATCTTAAAATACTTTCGTTACAGTTCATTACAACTAACACTCATGAAGACCTATACCTATCCTTTGGATACCTAAAATTGAAATTCTTTCTTTTCAGAAGATTCAACTGAAGTGACGCTCTGCGATTTGCTTGCGTTCTGGACGGGTGCCAGTGAGATCCCGCCTTTAAGATTCCATAAAAAGCTTGAGATCGACTTCGTGACAGATGCAAAGCAATTGCCCGTAGCACATACCTGTGGCATGTCCCTGGAGCTTCCAAGAGGTGTTGAAAATCCGGATGAACTGAAGAGAAGACTGATCACAGCAGTTGAATCGGGTGGGGAATTTCATTTGGCTTAACTTCACCTTGAATGATGTAACTCTATAGTTGCATGTTAACTTGCTAAATGTCTTCGTATCGTGTGTAGGTCTGAATTGAAACTGAAGTGACTAAGAACAACTGTTTGATTCTTTTATTGGTAAATTTTAGATTTTATGGTATTATCAAGGGGCAATATCGATTCTGTAACACATTGGTCATTTTATTAATATCGTTATTACATTTGTGTTTTTCCTTCATTTCTTTCTTTTGCACGCTAATATATGTGCCATTGGCACTTTTATTATCTGCGGTCCGACAAAGTCATTTGCTGCAAACAAGTTTTCAAAGTAATTAAATTTAGGGTAAGCATAGAAACAAGATGCAAATTTGTGACAATGAATGAAAAAATTTATAGTTTCCTATCAAAGTCTTGATCCATTTATGTACTTGCTGCTGACTTGCTCGATTTATTTCATTTCTTTTGACAAGGCATTTATTATTCTCCCCCACTTTTGGCAAGTTTAAGTATACAAGAAGTTTCATGATTAGGTTCTTATTTGCATAAATATAAATATTTTCCTTCCAACATTTATGCTTTACTTATGTAGTTGATGATAAGTTGTTTCTTAAAGTTATTTTGTGTTCAGAAGGCATAAATGTTTTTGCTTTTTACGATGTAAATTGACACACGAAGGTTTATATTCTTATTTGATTATTTTTGGCAAGGTGAAGTAAACAAGATCAACATACATTCTTGCCTTGCAACGTTTGTGCATTAGTTATATAGTTAATACTGACTTTTTTCTTTATTTTATATTCAAAATAGATGAATGTTCTTTTGTCAAGTGTAAATGGACACACTGAAGTATTCTATCAGCTGAATGTGTGTGCATCAGTATACATCGTTTTCTTGCAAATGTAATAATTCAGGTTCATCGTTGGTGCCTTGTTTCGTTTGATTTATTTTGTGTTCAAAATTTCAGAAATGCTACATTGTTAAGGTTTAAACGGACACAAAAGTCTATGCTATTATTTTCTATTTTTAGGCACCTTGAAGTAAAATAAAAGTTCTTTAATTGGCTGTCTATTTGTATCAGTATACATTGTTTCCTTGCAACTTTTATGCTTCATTTATATAGTTGATGCTAACTTGTCTATTGCATTTGTTTTTGCTCACAAGATGTTAATGTTGTTCTTTAGTGTGTAAATAGAGTCATAAGTATATTCGCATGTGCTGATACTATGCATATTGAAGGAACCAAGTTTAATAGTTGTCTCTTTATCTGTATCAATATCATAAACTATTGAACATCGATTCAGCTTTTGTTTTTATTGTCTAAAACTTGTGATTTAATTACTGCTGCACAATGAAGACTTTGTATCTAGAGAAAATGTGTGGGTGTGTGATTTGGATTATTAACGTAGCTTCAACAAATTTAGTTATATCGGTACGACGTCAGTAGTATATATAGATGATGATCCTTTCTCAGAGACCCCCCAGCCCCCCCAAAACGTTGTATGTTAACATCTTTGTCAGCAGCCTTTGTTAGCTCAAAATAACAACAAATTTTCTGACAAAGATGTTAACGTACTACGCTTTGGGGCCGGGGTGTCTCTGAGATAGGATGCATCATCTATATATACTACTATGTACTTGTTAGTCAAAAAATGTTATATTAAACAAATAAAATATTATATATAATGTCATTCTCAGTGCGACATGTTGGATTTGATCTAACAAACAGATTTTGTAAAAGATTTAACTCGATCAAAGCATCGTCAGGATATACTGGATAAAACCTAAAATAATAAGCGATTGCATTAAAAAGGTGGGTTATCATATATCGCCGAAATATGGGTCGGTATGGTTATTCGCGGTTGAAAGCGATATGAGAATAGCGGGTTGGGCAGATGATGTGATGACATTTATTGACAATATGGTTGATATATTATTTAATAACGATATTACTAAAGCCATACAAAATTGCTTAAAACAATAAAAATACTTGTCCTCATATAGAGGACTTTTTTAAAGATGAAGATGGTTATATTATTCAATGGTTATTTACAGATGTGGTTGATTTGTTAATTAAGGACGGCACAGTATACACAAACTGATTGATGAACATGAATATATTTACAGATGGTCATGTGATTGATTTGTTAATTAAGGACGGCACAGTATACACAAGCTGATTGATGAACATGAATATATTTACAGATGGTCATGTGGTTGATTTGTTAATTAGGGACGGCACAGTATACACAAACTGATTGATGAACATGAATATATTTACAGATGGTCATGTGGTTGATTGATTTGTTAATTAGGGACAAGGCGGGGAACCTTTAGTTGATCAGATACACCTAATGAGGTTTTGAATTTTTGTTTAGATATTATCCCCAAGGCGAAGTTTCTAACTATAAGACGAAATGTTAGAAACTTCAGAGGGCTGTCTGCGGTGTAGGTCTTATTTTGCGACCATTTGTTGCCCTCGCAAGAGTTCCTAGATTATTCGTATCGAAAGTCTAGAAACTCAGAAGGCCTAATGGTCTTTGTGACCTTAAACCTCATTAGGTTATTTTTAGTTGTGTTTTTGAAATGACCCCTGTGCGAGTATACCCATTAGCAGGTCACAGGGTTAAATTACCTCCTACTGGTCTATTTTTGGACGGCACAAAACGGCACACAACATATAACATATAATGATATGATGATAATGAAGGCCTTTTCTACTTGTGAACAGAAACTAGCACACCCACCCCCAAATATCAAATCCGTAGGGGTGAAAACTATCACCACAACGTATTGACGTTGTAGGTGGTGAATTAATTTCTATTCACAAATATAGGGGTTCGGCCAGGCCCCCCACTTAAATAGCTAATATTTCGTGGGCATAATAATCGCCCTCCCATAGACACAAATTTGTCTTTCATAGGATTGGAACCCAAGACCGCGAGTTCACAAGTTTAACACGCTACCGATTGAGCTAACGAGCACATCATATAGATATATCGAATTAGTTAATATATACTTAACAAAAGCATCATTATACATTTTCTGATAGCACGTAATTCTGTTTTAAAAACGATAGAGAAAATGAATTTTTTGATTTCGCATTGCAATATAAAAGAGAAATGTACTCTCGCTAACAAAGTTAAGGCTAAACTAAGTGATAGAAAATGTCTATTTTGAAAACATTATAAATAAAATCTACAAATAAATGATTTTATTTTGTATATATTAACGAATTTCTCATTACAATGTGAAGGAAGCCTCTGGAATATATAATCGTGTATCACATTTGACTTCAAGTTATATACATGACCATCTGTACCATCCATGACCTGAATTACAATAGGCGTAGCTAGATCAGCCGACAACAGACCGCTGTTAGCTACTGCAGAGAATAAATCAATAAAAGTTGTATGAAGATGTATATGCGTTTTACAAGTTAATATATGTACTTAGACAAGCAGATACAAATGTGAAAAATCATAGATTTTTTGTTAGTTTCACTAATTAATTAATAACAAAACTGCTCAGATTAAAATCCATGGCACGGTATATATATATAACCAAATTAAGGCAATTTATTAAGTTACGTACGGCTTTGAGTTTAGTTTACGTAAAGGGCATTTCTAATTATTTTAAACAAATACAAAACTGCATAGGTCTTATATGTTTATATTTCACTAATAAACAACAATTAACTGATTAGGGATAGATATACGTCAATATTACCAACCTTTTGACTGATTTACTTCCAATTCTAGACATATGTTCGACAACTCGCGAATGATTTTAAACTAAACCCTAGCGTTATTATCTCCCTTTTTTAAAAGAGAAAAATCTATATTTCTATTCCTATCAATAGTTTTTCTACATTTGCCAATAAATATAACATGTTATCTTGATTATACATAAAAAATTTAATCATACCAGATATCTTACGGCGACTCTCAAATAGATCCTTCATAGCTAATTTGCTTAATAAATATTTGCTATCTTTTTTGAAGACCTTTGATCTGTCAAGGTCTATATTAATTTTTGTGTACTGACCTTGGCTTATTGGATTGTGTAGATTTTCATATTTTGAAGAAAGAGCATCTATTAAACTTTCGAGATATGGGAAATACTTGCTATCGTCTGTTCTAATAAAAGAAAGTTTAATTCTGTCATATTTACTAAAACAAATACCTGAAATTTCATCATTAAGTTCAAAATACAATTGTTGGTTATCGACCATTATTTTTTTTATTTTGCTATTAACTCCATCGGCTAATGTTAAATTTTCAAACATTATTTCTGATGTTTAGACAATATTACTTAAATAATGTCCAAGAGCGAGAGTATTAATTCCGTCTTTGCAATACCTTTTATCATCGAAATTGCTTAGTCCACGTTTTATAATTGTATTCGTTTCAAGCTTATGATAGTTGGTCCGAATGACATTGGTCTTAATAAAGCTGACACTATTGTTAAGAGCGGCTTTGAAATCCTCAAAATGCATCATCTTTTTCACATATCCCCTAGGGATGCCTTTAGCTTTCTTGGTCAGTTTATTGTCATCTAATATAACAGCATACATTTTGCTTCTTAGTCCAACAAACTCTCTCACAGGAACAAACATAAACTCATCCTTAAACTTACCAATAACTTTCTTGTTGGAATTATCATGAAATTCACTACAAGTTGGATAATCTGATAAATCGAACAAATCTTTATTATCGTAAACATCTTGATAGACATTTTCACAATTTATGTTGTATACTAGAGAATCCGTATCAGTAAATAGTAACTCTGACTCTGGCCATACTTTTTTGGTAAAATTATAATGAAAATCGTACATCAACCACTTCGATATATCAAGTACAGCTGCACCAACATAGATTGGCTTATTTAACTTTAAATTTGTCTTTCGTCGTTGTATTGCGGCAAGGTTTTCATTAAATATTTTCATACTAACAAATCCATCGTCGCTAACTAATTTATTTCTGCGATTGATATCATTAACAATTTCTATCGAAACTCTCCTGCGTATATTTTCCATAGTCTTACCAAACACTGAGTTGTTCATTAACTTGAAAAAGTTTTTCTCAAATTCGGTTTTAGCCACAGCACGACGTTTCGTAATTAGGTTAATATAATCCGCCATCCACTGCGATTGATTAAACTTTAGCACACGATGGACTTTTCTCAGAATTAGTCCAGCATCTACTGCTTGCTTTAAATTTTTGTAGTGCATGACGTAATTTCTTTTATCTAACAAATCTGGAACTAACTTGTTAACGATAGAGCATTTTCCTATTGTCATAGCTCGTTGTTCAGGTGATAATAAACTATAATCAATCGTCATTGATTCTGCGCAGAATGGATAGTCGTTATGCAGATCGTGTAACGAACTGGGGTAGTCTATATCAACTTCAACAAAATATGAAATATCTTTGGGAAGATTTTTTTCAGTTTCTTTGAGAAACTGGTTTGGAGTTATCCAATGAAACCCCCCGCAAGGCATTGCCTGTACCATGCTGGCACCATACAAATTCACACAGTCGAGATAAATAATGTAACTCGACGGACGATTTTTATCATAACTTTTTAAGTATTTATTATTAGCTGCTGCATATTTTTTTGTTATAACGCTAATTCCGCCTCTGATGCCTTTTTCAATAAAGTTAAACATATCGATATCTGTTAAGAGTTCTAATTCTATCTCGCTAGTTTTAAGTAAAGCGTCCCAAGACAGCCCCGGAGCAGAATAATACCAACAGGGGTCTAATCCGTAATTTACATGACTGACCTGACGAAAATTCTCGAAAACATCTGCTAGCAATAACACATCAGTTTTCAGATATAAATCGTGATAATCGCCGAGTGTTTTGCAGGCGAATTTAGTCCACATATCTTGCGCATATTTATACTCGTCGTCGCTGATGTTCTCATTTTTAAGTTGAGAGTAAAATTTATCTTTGCTAGGTAGAGAAGTTTCACTAAATCTGCTCCAATCGTCAAGGTACTCATAAGGAAAGATACCCTTTTTTGTCAGATCGACATAGTTTTCACCGAAGCAGCTGCGCAGATTATTGAAAATACTACAGCCTTTAACGAGCTCGTCTAATGATGCTGCCATAAATTGCAAGCTGTCGATAAAGCGTAATTTGCCGAGGGTCACCGACATATACTTTTCAAAATTATTTGGAATACATTTTATCACGTTATTTAGTTTTAGTTTAGCTTTAATGTCTTTATCACCAAAAGCTTCTACAATGATGTGACTGTCGTAGCCGCGAAAGTTATGTAAAACTACTGGAATAAAATCTGGAGCATGAAATTTTAAATTGCAACTGTTATGAGCTGCTCCGCGATATTGGCCGGTTAAATGACAGTGATCTCGCACCTTAGATTCCGCCAGAGGTTTTTCACAAATATGACAATTAACCGCCTCATCAAAGTCGAGTTGTTGTTTGGACGTTATTCTGATCGGAGCTGTTCTAAGTAATCTGTTAGAAATTGTATTAACTTCGTCTATTAAATTTTTTAATAACCACACGGCAGGATTATCACCTCTATATAACCTTATAGGAGATGAAAATTTATCGCTGGCGCAACAAACTACCTTATAAGCTACCCCGCAAGGAATATGCTGTTGTATCTTTCTTGTACTTGATTTGTTCGGATTATTTTCTGCTCCAGCCACGGGAACGAGTAGACACTCAAAATCGGCGTAAATAACAAAAGGAATACTTAGTTTATGATTATAATTTTTAAATTTTAATATTTTTTTCTTTTTCGCTAGGCATAGTTATTTTTTGAACATTAACGCAGTATTTGAGATGGTTCTGCAGTCTGTCATCGCTAGTAAAGCCGTGCAAACATCTGTAACAGAAGTATTTCTTGTTTTTGTTTTTACTGTACTGTCCGCCAACTAAGCCGTTAAAGTTTTTTATCCAACAGTAATGACCCTGATGAAATAATAAATTTATTGTCTTTTGCGAAGCATTTTCTGAGATATATCTCGGGTAAACGTTTTCTCGTTCGTCTAGTCCGAAAACATTTACTGAGATATCGTTTTGCTTTTCGAACTTTGGTATATGATTTTCTGCTACTGGAAAGTTGATGCCATCAAAATTGAGTTCGTTCTTGTGCGGAAAGTACTTGTTGACGCGATCGGAATTTTGTTCTTTGGGAAACATCGCGGAAAGAATAGACCACTGGAAACATTTGTCATCGTTGTTTTTTGACATTTATACAGCACTTTTTGTTCTTAATTTTTTTAGGAAGATCGATGTATAAATTACCGCGAAGCACGTTATATTTCGATGTGTGAAATAAAACTGCTTTTATCATTTCGAATTTCCAACCTGATCCGGATGAAGTAAATTCTTCTAGTTTTTTATTTATTTCCTGGTGTATTTCATCGGCGACCATAGCAATGTTTGTTCCAGTTAATATCTTTCTAGATTTAGCTGTTAAATAGGGTTCCGAGATTTCGCTGTCAAAAGTTTTTGTTTCTTCAACCGCGTGTAACTTTGATAAAATCGTATGATATTGGACTATGAGTTTGATACTTTTATGAACAGCGAGTTCTCGAGCTATAACGGGTTGTAAAAGATGATATAAATTTGTAGAGGTAAAATTAGCTAATATAGTCTGATCGTCGAGTTTGTAACTGTTGTCATATCCTGAAAATGCCGAAGCAATTTTTTCGGATTTGATAATGCTCTTTTTAGCGATGTCGCGCAATTTCAGCATTGTATGTATATGGTAATATTGTTTATTTAATTGAAATTTTTAATACTTTTAATTAGAGATATAAAACTTTTGTATATACATAATGACAGAAATCCTGAGATATCTGCCACTGACAGCGGAAGAGCAAGAAACGTATCATGTTCACCCAGCATACAACTTATATGCTGGAAATGCATTAGGTTCTGTTATTAACATAGCAACCAAAAAAGCTATTGGCGTACCAACTCCGGCTGGTATGTTAATTTCAGTAAAGGGTAACAATGCAGATAGAATCAAAATGTTTAAAAAAGATTTTATTTATACTTTGTTTTGCGGAGATATTCCAGAAGGACAGCGAGTATATAGAGCAAATGGCGCAGTTGCAGATGATAATATCGAAAATTTAGGATTACAAAACGAATATCAACCCCACCCAAAGTTTGATTTATACGAAGCAAATGATAAGGGAATTATTCGAAATATAAAAACTAAAAACTATTAGGAAATTTAGATAATGTTGTTTATTTACAAGTATTAGTACGTGGAACAAATACAGATTTTGTTTGTTATAGATCGCATAGATTTGTGTTCGAAACTTTTAATGGACCAATAACTAATAATTTAGTTATTGACCATATTAACAAAATAAAAACTAATAATAGTTTGGAGAACCTAGACTTAGTAACACAACAAGAAAATAGTAGAAGAGATGCTGGTAATATTAATAATTTTAAAAATCCAAAATCAGTTATCTCAACAAATCTCGAAACTTCTGAGGAAGTGAAATTTAAATCAATAAGTTCTGCCGCAAAATATCATAAAATTAATTCACGCACAGTAAAATATGTAGCTGATAATAAAAGAAGATCGGCAGTGTCTCTGATAACACTTAATAGATTTAGTTTCAGATACGATAATTAATAATATTTTCTATATCATTACGAGAAAGACAATTATGACAAAATTCCATGACGCCGTCGCGATTTAATCGTATTGTCATTATTTTATTCGTATCAAGTTTTATTTTATCCGCTGCCGTTAACAAAAATTTATCAAATTCGCCTGATGCTATCATAACGTCAACGAAATAAAAATTATAACCCACAGCATTGCTGTGGAGCAAGCAATTTCGAACTGCTTCGGCTAATTCTTTCTTGTTTAGAATATTAACTCAACAATGATATTTTATTTCCATATTATTTATTAATTAGATAAAAGATTATTATTATAATGAGCTTAATCGAGAGGCTGGCTCAGATATATTCGGAAGATTTTGTTCCAGTTTTAAATGTCACCGATGACAGATTTGCTGATTTCATCGACCGTGCTGAAAATGATATTTTCTATAACTATGACGATGATGACGAAGATGATGTTGTTGTTAGCAAGAAATATTTAAGTAGACCAACAACTGGGCGATATGATGTTAAGTACCACATTGCCAAAAACAATTAAAATTTAATTTTAGTGTTGCCGAGCATCAAATATTTTGGCAACTTATAAGGCCATTCCTACACGTAAAAGTACCGGGCCAACAAAGAAACATAAAATACGATTTTATTTTTGTTAAAATATTTAATTTAATGTCAGTCGATGATGCGAGAAAATTACACTTAATTTCTTTATGTAAACCTGTAAAATGTAGAGCAGTACTTATAAAATACGAGCAAATTTATAATAATATTATTCAGTCGATGCAATCGATGAAATCGACTTAGTTGGTACCCAACTATTAAATTTATCGCTATATCCGCGCCATTTAACTAAACTTTTGTTGCCGCGCTTTCTAATAACTTTTTCGATAACAAATACTTCTTGTTCTGTTTTTTGAAGTTCCTGTTCGTAAAAACTGCCAGTTATAGGTTCTCCTAATAAGTCTTTCAGCGAACATGTAACTGGTATTGTTAAAAGTACTTTATCAACAACAAATACTTCTTCACTCCAGTTCGGAGTAAATCCCTTTTCAAACGTTTTCTTAGTCAACGAAATTCTAACTTTATCGCCAACTCTAAATTTATGTCTTCGGTACATGTTTTCGTTAGCTAATATTGGATTTGCAATCGCGTTGTTTGTTGACATTTTAGTGGTTCGGTGTTTCGTGTTATTGTATTCGTCAACGATATTCTGTAAGTTGTCGATGTATTTATTCGTATTTTTAGCTGTCAAATATTTATGAATTTTTTCGTTAAGCGTGCGATTAAATCGCTCGACGATGACGCTTTTTCCCTCATTTCCAGTTACGTATTTTTTAATGTTATTTTGTTCCAAAAACTGCTCGAACTTTTTGTTAAAAAACTCTGCTCCGTGATCGGTCCAGATTTTGTTGGGCTTTCTTTCTGTAGTTGTTATTATGCGCTTTAACGCGTCAATCATGGAGGTCCCCGTTTTATCCGAAACTGGTACGCTAAAAGCATATTTACTAAAAACATCGACAACATTAAAAAGATATCTCCGCGGAGCGCCATCAGCGCCAACGTTAAATTGAGCTAGATTTGACATACCAACTAAATCTATCGCCCAAATGTCATCAACTGCATTTGCTACAACTTTACGTCGCGGAAACTTTTTTTTTTAGGTCTGTGTAGTTCGACTGCAAGGTCATCGTACAAGTCTCTGCCTAGTCCGAGTTTATATTTTGCTCCAATAATACCCTGTACCAGCCCACGGTCAACACGCTCTCGCATATTTTCTGGTTTCATTTCGCGAAGTTCGTCTAACATCACTTTGTCGCAGCTGTGTTTTGTTTCGCCATTTATATCTCCGTAGCAGATATCATGACGCATCGCTATTGCATCAACCTGATTGTAGAGTTCTTGTCCTGGCAGCGGATTATCATTTTCGTCAAGTTGCTCATCAAGCGGATTCCACGGACCAGTATATTTATGGCCTGGCAATGTCCAACCGCCTTTCGGTTTCGGCAGTTTGCCAATTAATTTATGTATATCTATTCCCGTTCCAATTATTTCTCTGTTGTTGCATTTCTGGCAATATGTAACAATTTTATTTTGCTCTAGACATAAATCTCTATCAGCGTCGCAGTTGCACTTCATTATTTATTTAGTCGCCTACTAAAATAACGTCAGGACAACCAGCCCCGGACTTTGTTGCTGACAAAAACATACTTTTTCTTTTTCCACAAATTGCGCAAATACTTTTCAGCTTTATTCTATTATTCTTCGCTTTTTCCGTTTTTTCGTCTTTATTTTCTGTTTTAGTTTTACACTTGAGACAATATGTTGACATTGTATATCAGTGAGTTTAGATAAAATTAATTGCAAGTTTTACAAAAATTAATTGCAAGTTTTACAAAAATTAATCGCGATCTCATCATTAGCGCGAGATGGTTGTTTGTCAAATTGCAAAATAAACTTTAAAAAATCTGGATTTTTGGTCATCTGTTTAATGAACATCACGCAATAATAACCGCAAGCGGAAGTTCCAACTGGCTGAATCTGATTAGACGAATAATTTATTATTTTGTATTTACTCATATATCGTTTTACCGCGTCACTCGGTGGAATTCCGAACGAGTCGAAATAATTGTTATCAAAAACAGCTACCCAATGTGTACCAGATCCGTCATTAAAATCTTGTATATTTATAACGCAAGAACCCGGCAATGCTGGAGGTGTGAGTTCATCTTTAGAATAAACTCCGCAAAAATTTTTAACTTTTTGTAATTTATCAAGTATATCAAAATTACTTAACGCAGGAGATTTTATCTCCTTGTTCCTGGCAGCATTAGTCCTCGTCCTCGTCCTAACAGGCCCGGCAGTAGACTTCCCGCCAATCCTGCCAGTAATGGGGCTATTGGAAGAAATCTACCCTGTGTCTTTTTTTTTCGCCGTTGTCTTTCTTTTCGTCGTTGTCTTTTTTCGCGTCGTCTTTCGTTTGGGCATTATATTTAATCTTTAGACAAAAATTTTCTTTATTCCACTACCTTTAACTGCCTTTTCTGATGCGCCAGATACTGCCCCAGACGCTGCTGCTAGCCCTAATGTACCTAACACTGGCAAAATTTTAGGTAGTAACGTTTTGGCTATTACTGATAGCGCCGGACCGAAGAAACCGCCGTCCACCGCAATACGGTGGGACATCGCAGTTATTTGTGCAGCGCTTAAATTTAAAACGAAAGGTTTTTTGCGATCGTATTTATTTGCTTGATTTTTGGTTAGCAATAATTTTGTTAAAGTCCCCAAAGCACCTGGGTTGATCTTTAATGAAACCGGCCTCCGCTTCGCAACAGCAGCTGATAATTTTTTAACTTGACCATCGGTTAAATGTATTTCTTTTATAATATATTTTGTCATCTTATATAACGATTACAGATTAAACTTGTATTGTCATTTTACCTCCAATGGAGTCGATTGTAACAGATCTGTCGCTTATCACTAATGCATATACGTTTAACGCCGCTGCTGGAACGACTCCGAGCGTCCAAGTGATTTCAATATCAGCTGTGCTGTCTACAGATCGCTCGCTATGTTTACTAACATCAAAGTAAAATATCGGATAAAGTGTACGAAATTCCTCTATTGATATCTGAGTCCCATCTCCAGTATCTTGATATTTCTGCATCGAGTCGAGCAGGTACATGTACGGTCTAGTAATGTTTTTATTGGTGTTATCTGCAAAATTACATTCGATAGCTCGTTCTGGATATTGCTTTGAATTTATTCTGGCATATATTCGTCTAACATCAGCGTTATCAAATATTGCATTATTTTGTTGTTGGTTATTACGTCGAGCTTGTTGCTGGAATACAACGAATAACTGACGCGGCAGTTGTTCACTCGATGTTGTTGTGACTCGCCACGTGTAGTCAGTGGTATTCGGAACCGCTGTTTGATATATTTTATGTTGCTGAAAATGAATTTTATTCATGCTTTTTTCCAGCATACTATCTAATTCTAATGCTTTAGTAACTGACGGAGTTATTCGTGGCATCCACAGCGCAAGTTTGTTTATAATAAATTGTACATCAGCACCACCAAATCTAAACAAACAATCATCTCGTTCTGCTCGATCTAAAATAAGCGTATGTTTAACTCCGCGAAATACTTTATTATAGTCCCTGCAAAAGCCAAGGATTGTACTTAGCGGCAACATCATTGTAATTTGACGTGATGCTGCTGTGAGTTCTTTTCGCCTTGCAAAACCTTCATTATAACGTCTATTTCTTACGTTAAGCGATTTGTTAACTAAATTTAGCATTGCATTTCCATCATCACCTGCTACTGGCGCGGTTAAACCAAGATTATTACAAGCAGCAACAAGCGAAATTCTTACAGCGTCTGCATTAGCAGCTGCATCTGGTGCGGCTATGCCTAGCTCTTCAGAGTTTTCAATAAGAAAAGCTCTCACATTGTTAGCGCTTCCAGCGGCATCAGCTCCAGCAATTAATATTCCTTTTGAAAAAAATTCTCCAGATGCAGCTGCTCCAATTCCAGTATCTTTAAACCACATCATATTAGTTGCAGTTGATTTGGAGTAATCATCAGAAAACGAAACGATATTTAAGATCGTACTTGCAACTTGTAAGTGACTTGAAATATCTTCGACTGTTTGATTAGCCAGCTGATATCGAGCACTTCTAAATAAACACCAACCATTATTTATAAGAGCTAATTCTAAGTTACCTACAATTGCGATAGGTGGAACAGCTGTTGTCATAATCTGGCCACGAACTTCTAACATTGCTTTGTGAGGCAGTAGAAATACGTCCTCGTCTCGTGTATTAAATGTTCTAACGCCAGCCTTATTAGGTTCGTTAGAATTTTCATCGAGATATTCAACATATTCAAATTCCGTTACTGCGTCGTCTTTGTCAGAAATTTCTGCAAAATCGAGATAATTTTTCGCAGACATTTTTTTATTTTATTAGGTTATATAAAATTATTGCGGCGCTGTAACTTTAGATATTAAGTTTTGTATAATCTGCTCGCCCTTTGGCGATAAAAGTTTTTTTGTTGTTGTTATCATCGCGCGTTGGGTTTCTTTTGATGGTGCTATTTCTGAAATAACTTGCTTGATTGACGGTGTGTCTTTTATTTTATCAGATATTTTTTGTCCCACAGCAGTTCCAGCAGCAGATGCAGCTCCAGTTGCAAAAGCTTTACCAGCGTCAAGTGCGATTGGCGCAACTTTACGAGCTAATCCTGGAATATTTTCAGCAATTTTAGTAAATATATTTCCGAAAAATCCTCCTACTATTTTTCTTCTGTAAACTTTTTTCTGTTTCATTATATATCTGAGGTTGTATAATTTTGTTGTCAATCACGAAGTGATTGCGCGTAGGTGTACGTAATAAGTAACGATCTCATTATTCAGATCCAGCTGTCTTCCAGATTGGTCTGTTAATTGCATATTTACTTCTGTTATTTGATTTTCAACATTTAACGGATAATAAATAATATGACGAGGACTGATTTGCATGAGAGAACCTGGTGGAACTTCTGGTGAAAAACTATATATTGTCTGACCTTTGCTACCTTTAGCTGAATAAGAACCAGACGCTATTGAGCAATTTACCAATATTGTGTTTACGTCAGTTATATTTACTGGAAATTTACCATCAATTGTTATGGGTTTTTCTTTATCTACTAAAAAATTGCCATATGTGATGACATCATCGATAGGAAAACCTATTAATGACGCGATACTTCTTTTTCCAAATATAACATTTAAATCTTTTTTCAATGTTATTCTAGCTCGAAGTGTATTATAATTCGGTGCTAGCTCAAAATTATCAGCATTACCACCATTTTTAGCTAAAAGTTCTTTTATCGTTTTATTCAAGTCAGTTATGTTGTAAGCTCCTTGTGGAATTTTAATAATTATATATCTAAAAAGTGTTGGTGCTGTTGGATCTCCAAAAGAAAATAAAATCTCATTATTAACACCTGTCTTAACATTTGCCATGGCATTCCAGCAAGTGCACGAAATTAATCCAATTTCGTATTGTTTTTCACGATCTAGCTCTATTGGCGGAATATACTTTACCGAAAAGTTCGCGCTATCTTTATCAGATTGGCTGGAGTCGAGTAATAATGTTGCCGACATTTATTATTATATTTTTATAAAATTAAGTCGCCGCGATTAAGTCGCGGTGCAAAGTTTCGTATTCGTCAGATGATAATAAATTTCTCGATCTCAAATTATCAAGTATGTCGATGATTTCATTGTCGATTTCAGCACCAACATTTCCTGCTTCTTTTGATGATATCAATAGCATCAATCTGCCGATCATTTCAGTAACTGATGCGAATATTCTGACTCCAGTTCCTTTTTTTCAGCTAACATTCTATTAAGTTCTGCTTCATTATCAGCCAATCGACTTAATTCAGTTTGTCTTTCAACAGGACGCATATCCTTTGGGACAATTTCATCAGCCTTCATACGTTGTTCATCTATATATTTTGCCTCGGTACTCAAACTATTGTTAACATGTAGGTATCGTTCTTTTTTTTTATGTCACTAATAACTTTGATATAGAGATCAACAATAATCCAATGCCGATATTTGACAATACTGCTGTAGTAGCCTTCATTTTCTAGTTTTACATTATTAAGATGTGTCTTACTTTCTTTTTTTATTTGTTCTAGTTCTTTAATTTTCTCTTCGGATTTGTAATTATCTTTTCTAACATCTCGCACTCTCACACCTTTAAAACCATATTTTTCATCAAAATCTTTATACTCGTTATCTCCTATTTTTTTATTTATATTTTCTAAATTAGATTCAAATCTTTCTTTTTCTTGTACATCTAATCCATGTTCTTTTTTCCATGCCTCTCTTTCAGCTTTTTCTTTTTCTTTCTCTATTCTACGTTCTTCTTGTTTTAACTTTTTCTCTCTAATTATTCTAAGTTCTTCTTCATATTTTAACCTTCTCTCAATCGGTCCAACTGTTGTTGCAGTTGCTATTCTTTGTTCAAGTTCTAGCGGATTATTCATCAGCCGATTTATTTCAGCTTGTCTTGCAACAGGATTAATTATATATTTTGTAAGTTCCTCAACTAATCTTCTTTTTTCCACATCAGATCTCTCAATAATTTTTCCAGCAGCTGCTTCTTGTTGTTCTTTAACTAATCCGAGTAAACCTTTTTCTTGTAATTTTTTAGCTTTTTCTTCTGATAGTGGCTTATCTTCAGGTTGTTTTCCAAGTAAAGCCTCAGTAACTGGTTTGAGAACTTTAGCTGCTGTTTCTGCTGCAGTAACTTGACCACGTCGAGCTTGCTGTACTAGCTGTTTAAATTTTGCCTGAGATTGCGCAAGTTTTTTTAGGTCTTCGATATGTTTTCTATACTTTGCTTGTTTTTCCATTAATTATATACTATTTTCTATAAAATATTATTGTAGATAGTTTTCAATACAACATCGAAACATTTTACTCTTATCATTCGTTAACTTATCGAACAAGAAAAAGTCATATTTATTTGCCGTTGCTTGACGATATAGTTCAATAAATTTATCTTTTGTTACGTCACCGCATTGTTCGTTCGCGATATTTCTAACGTCAATATTGTCAAGGCCAGGAAATAATATAAAACAACCAGTATTTCGCCTGATAAATCTGTCGACATTATAATATCCTTGAGCGAGATAAATAGAATTACATTTCTTATTTCGCGACAGTGAAAAATACGATCTGATTTTATTCATTTCCTTCGTTGTTTAGCGGAATATCATCAAAAACAACTATTTTATGTTCGGACGAATCGAGTTGATTAACTGGAACAAGTTCTTCCGGTTGTTTGATAATAAAGAAATCTTCGCCAGATTCAAGATCGTCACGAAGTTTGTCATTATAATTGTTAAGCAGCTCGTACTTATCCTGCTGCGGATTAATTGTATAAATATAAACGCGATCATAGTTAAAATTATCTCCGAGAAGTAAATTCATAAGCAAATTTGTTTTGCCAGATCCAGTTCTACCAACTATAAGATAATGACAATCTGGAAGCTCATTGTTATGTTTATGTTTCACCAACCGCTCTGTATCAAAGTTTAATATAGACGATTTTGCCATTATATAATTTTATTGTATATAATTTTGTCAAGCAGTAAATAAATAATGAGTTTTTACTCAAAATTTGGAACAACAGTAGGAGATTCAACAACTGCTCAGCAAGGTGACTTATCCAAGTACGCAACTCTTGATCAGCTCAAAAATGAAATTACTAATTTATTAAATATCACAAGTGTCGATCAAAATGAAGTTGTTATTTTTCAAGATAAAGAAGGACGATTAAAAACGAGTAATATACAACTATCAGATGTTCTTGTAAGAATTCCCAACGCGGTTGTTAATAATATAGTTACTTTTGCCGATCAGGGTAAAATACAAGATTCGGGCAAGTCCGTTAACGATTATGTTAGGAAAGCTGGCGATGTATTTACCGGTGACATTATTATGTCAAGAAGAAAAATTACATATCTGGGAGATCCAACCTCGGATAATGATGCTGCAACGAAAAAATACGTCGACGATCAAGAATCCAAGTACGTGTCAGTTCGCGGTGGTATAATGCGTGCATTTCTCGACATGAACAACAACGGTATTAATAATCTCAGAACACCAGAAACAGATTTTGACGCTGCAACGAAGAAATACGTCGACGATAAGGAAATTCCAATAACGACTTCGTTAACGACAATTAATGATAGAATTGCCGCATTTAGAACTGATTATATTAATCATGTACAAACATTTCTAAATTTTCGTAGAAATGTAAACAGATCTATTAACGAATTTTTTGAAACTCCACCAACTGTTATTATTAATCTCGCTGACATTAACACAAAACTCAACGATATCATTAGTGGCATTCCTAATATTATTCAAAAAACTAATCTCATTAAAATTCCACACGGACAACAAGCTAACAATATCGTGTACACAGTCGCATCAGGAAAAGCAACATGGACACCGCAAAGTAACATTATCAAACATACCGCAGAAGTCACTGGTATTTATAGACTGTCTATCTTTAGCATTGAAAAGATTAAAATTAAAACTATAGTATTTCCGTGGTTTCGTTCAACTAACGTTGTAACTATATCTACAGTAATAAATAAAGATGTTGAAGAAACATTTCTACTGGAAATAGATGATAAAACAATAGTCGCGGCGACTTACTGGTGGTGTCTGGAATTTGTAGCTGAAACACAGAAAGTAATTTGAGGGTTATATAATAAATATCATAATGAAAAAAAATATCGTCGATTTTAATCATATTTCAGAAAACATTCCGAAACAAGATGTTGACGCTCTAATGCAATATTACAGATACTATCATAAAAATCTTTGGTGCGTTAAAAAATGTTACAAATACTATGCAAAAATACTGCGAGTGATATCATATCTACCGCTGCTAATGACCGGCTCTGGTATAATTTCAAGTGGCGCATCATTAAATCCGTTTTTGTTAATAATATCAGGTGTCGGCGTTTCTCTTGCAGCAGCTTGTAAAAAAGTTGAACCTCGACTGCAACTAAAAAAAATGCTTGCAAAACAGCAAGTATAACTTATAAAAAATTACTTGATCAAATTCGATCTTATTTGCGTGGTATAAAATATGATATGGACGATTTAATACGCGAATTCCGCATTATTGATAGTATGTTAACAGATATTCTGCCAATGAGAGTTAGCAAATACGAAAAAGATTATAATAAAAAAGTAGATGTTTAATTAATTTTGTATGGCTTTAGTAATATCGTTATCAAATAATATATCAACCATATTGTCAATAAATGTCATCACATCATCTGCCCAACCCGCTATTCTCATATCGCTTTCAACCGCGAATAACCATACCGACCCATATTTCGGCGATATATGATAACCCACATTTTTAATGCAATCGCTTATTATTTTAGGTTTTATCCCAGTATATCCTGACGATGCTTTGATCGAGTTAAATCTTTTACAAAATCTGTTTGTTAGATCAAATCCAACATGTCGCACTGAGAATGACATTATATATAATATTTTATTTGTTTAATATAACATTTTTGACTAACAAGTACATAGTAGTAGATATAGATGATGCATCCTATCTCAGAGACACCCCGGCCCCAAAGCGTAGTACGTTAACATCTTTGTCAGAAAATTTGTTGTTATTTTGAGCTAACAAAGGCTGCTGACAAAGATGTTAACATACAACGTTTTGGGGGGGCTGGGGGGTCTCTGAGAAAGGATCATCATCTATATATACTACTACGTCTGTAGTGTGGCAGTTTATAGTGATGTCTAGCACTGGGGCATGTAGTATCATGTCCCATCCAATCACATTATTCTGACACCAGGCCGACCAGTCCTAACAGTAACCTCTCAATGCTGAGCGCAGCCGAGGCAGCTGCATGTACCACTTTTACAAGTCTTTGGTATGACTCTACCGGGGTTTGAACCCGCGACCTCCTGCATCCGAGGCACATGCTATAACCGCTTAGGCCACCGGAACGGTCATCTGGGGGAAAAGCGCAATTCGTAATTTCTGGTAACCGATTCAATTCATTTTATTCTGCTTTGAATTCATATCACCTCTATTATGCAAGTGAAAAGATTCTATGGAGCAGATGAACCCTTACAGTGCTTTGGATTTGCTGTTTGTTAATTAATTTAGCGATGTCGCTAACTCGCTGCAAAATAAAATCATACAAATACTTGGGCGAAAAAAATTATCCTTCCAGCAAAAAACAGCAATATTAATATTTAATATCTATGTCAACTAATGCTAATTCATTCTAAAATGATGTAGGTACAAGATATGTTTCAAATGTTCCTTTTTGGTACATTTAGCAACAAACACTTCAATAGTGTCTCCACACAAAAGTAAACAAATAATAAGTAGTAAATGTTTCTTTGCACTGTTTGTGAAATTCTTTTTTGCATTTTAAAGTTTGATGCTAGAGTTCACAACAATTCCTTTTCAAAAAGGACAATATTCTTATAGATGAAATGAATTTACAGCTGAGGTATGAGCCATGCTAACAGGTTCACAGCGTCCTGACAAGTTGCAGGTTGTCGTCTCCCACCTTCGTCAAGTAATGAAATAAATCGGCGATGCATTGCTTCAGTACATCCCGTTGTTGATTGGTCATCACAAAATGATTTTAATGCTTGGATATCAGCAACATTCACCGGGTACTTGTACTCAGCCGTGTCTTAAATTGCAAAAGTACAATTTATAATAACCATTGTACAAAGGAATGAATTATTCACACAGCACATATCATGACTTCTGTTTTTGCGATAACTTCAAGGGTTTCATCTCTCCCCACCCATGACTCACTTTCATCAACTCCATGTACTGGTACTACCTTTAGTTTCTAAAGGTTGAAAGTTGCATTTGTGATAAATTATGAGAAAAAAAAACTATAACTCCAACTTGTGATGATGGTTTTGATTTATATATAATGAAGTAGGTTAATTGTCAGGTATAACGCAATTGCCAATAGCCGCTATGCACCTACTGTATGTAATATCTACTACATGTATATAACGTCTGTTAAGAAAACAATGATTAAAGTCAACGTGTCTATACAAATTATCTTGTTATATTAATAGTGCTTACATTTTACATTAATATTTGTTCAGTATTTTAATACCATTTCATTATTGATAATACTAAAACGTTTTGTAATGGTTACTATGGTAGAACATTCTTGCCAAACAGTTCAGGGTGAAGAAAAAGCATATCAGGTTTTCCATCTGACTACCTTCATTACCCTGTGTTCTGATTTTGTGCCGGTTCCACTCGGTTCTTATTTGATCAAGCTCACCTTGGATTACTTGCATGAAGCAAAACCTTAGGCATTCTCTGTAATGTAGAAGGAGCATGGTATTATTAATATGGTGACATTGAGGACTCAAATGCTCCTGGTTATATAACGTCATGACAGAAATTATGACATTTATTTGCAATTGGAAACCAAACACGTGAATTTAAACAACCAAAGTTTGTCAATAACGTCATAATAAGTTTAAGAAATGTATTAATAGTTCGGTGACAGTCGCTTTTTATAAATATAGTTTCAAAGTATAACCAAACATCGGGTCTATAAATAGTTACCAAATATATCAATTTGATCTTTTTCAAGTAAATTATATGGAACATCTTGATTCATTTACCATACCAGTATATGTATCCAAATTCTTACTATGTGTTCATATTGAAGTCTTAAATGAAAAATAGTAGTACCTTTCACTTACATATGAACGGGGGTAGCTGTGGAGAAGACCCCTTCATCATCCATATCTTTGAAAATATCTATCCAAAATCAAATGCCCATCTCTCGGAGGCTGCGCCACCATCGTTCTATTCTCTACAAACGCATGGCTATGTGTCAATGGTTGGGCAGTGTGTTTAATTCTTTAGAGTGACCACACCTCCACTCATTGACACACAACCCTATGTCTACAAACTGTATGAAAAGGTTATTGATTTGAAACATTATCATATGAATTGTCAGTTACAGTAACCTGAAAGTACACATAGATGAATAACTCACGCAAGGATCAACGTCCTAAGAAATATTTATTGCTCAAAGCAGTAGTTCTAAATGTATATAGGCTCAACCTTAAAAATAAATTATATGTGGCAACCATTGACTATTGCCTAACAATATATGGGATTATCATTATAAGAACAACACCAGATCGGTTGAATATGTGCGCTCAAATCAATATCACAAAGTGGCATTGTAATCTTACATTGACGACGTTGCTTTCTTCATAAATTAGAATGTTAGAAGTATTCGTGTTCTTCATAAGCATGAATGAGTGTAATTTCCCTTTCCATTTCTAAATTCTGTATGGTATAATTTGCGTTAAAGCCAATAGCTGTTGCTGCTTTCTACATATCCAGCAAAAAAAGTACAAAATGGTGTATTCGGTACGAACGGATTTTCTTAAATGCCACCATTGCCTGATTGGAAGGTGAGCTTCCGATAATAACACTTTTTTCACCACACCTGTCATCTTCATGATGCCATCGCAAGGACTTTTGCATATTGATCATATATCCATTTTCAGTGCCTGCATCCACTCTAACTCACCGATGAATGCCTATTTTATATATATATATATATATATATATATATATATATATATATATATATATATATATATATATATATATAATGAATACAAATCATATGGCGAATAACTGTCCTTTCAAGCGCACTGGATCCAGCAAGGGATCACGTGTGTCAAGGATTGATTGAGATAAATGCAATAAACTGACAACGAACAGTGCAAAACTAGTATCTAACTAGCCTAAGCGCTTTCGACTCTTAATGAGTCTTTTTCAAAGGCATATACAAAACACAGACAAAACAAACAAATGAAACACAAAAAGCGTTGTGTTTGCAAAACTTTACATGCCTGTTTCTACATGAATTAAACCTTTAAATGTATTATGTCTCAATCAGCCTATATCAGCTTGCTGCGGACACTGGAAAATATTTGGAATCAGGTCACAATTAATAATTCCGGTTCAGTACCTACGAATGTAGTCCCAGTCTATTTTTAGATCATTTTTTTCCTGTCTCCGTTTGGTGCTGATACAAGAGTTAGATTTAGGCATTCTTGGTAAGGATTTAAAGGCAATTGTTTATTCTTTAGAATATGAGCTTATGGTGTGGTTGTCTGTGTGTATTTCGGCGACAGTGCACAGTGAGTAATAAGGCCTTGGTGATGATCCGGAAGTGAAATCTGTGTTCCATTGCATGGTGTTTTGTTTACAATTTAGCCTCTCAAAAAAATGCAGGTCAACCCTTGACAAGAACTTCACCGTAAAGTCATCTTTGAAGGTATTTTAGCTTAACAAATGATTTGTATTCATTGTCACACAGTGGAAAGTTCAGTACTGAGAAACAAATGTAGAGAATATATAGTAAAATTAATTGTGTTCTATGGCCATTTGTATTAAGCTAGAAATTGATGAGCCAAAGCGACATCTGTTACTTTGTGTACATTTATGTAAGCGCAAATTATATCCCGGATATTTCATTCTTATAGTAGTAATTGAAGACTACTAAGAAAATTTTAAAAGTTTTGAAAAGAAAATATGTCGGCTGTAAAAGATAATTCCACATGTGCATGGCTGTCTTTTTCTAATCTTCTTGGTTTAAACCGCTTGGTTTCAATGTTCTAAAGCGGCGTATCCAGTAAGATTCTTTTTCTTTCCTGGTTTCGGAACTCCATTTGGGGTTGTTAGCTATTGCGATAAGTGTTATATCACTGAAAGTGTGGCCAGGGGAGGGGAAGTGTTCTGCGACCGGGCTTCGGTACAGCTTCTTTGTCATCCAGTGAGATCTATGAAGGTTGATCCTTTTGTGTAGCTTTTCAGTTTCTCGGACGTACTGAAGGCTACAGATCTTACATGTGATGAGATAAATTACATTCTCTGTTTTGCACGTTTTGTTTGGACCATGTATGTTTAGTTTATCTCTAGTCACTGTGCTAGTAAATGTCCTGGTCTCTATCATATGTTGACAGGTTTTGCATCTTTTATCGCCACAGGGGCCAGATTAACTAGGGTGGTCTTGACTAATGATTGGCATTAGCTTCGCCCTGACTAGGATGTCCTTGAGGTTTTTTGGTCTCCGGTAGGCTACTACAGGTTTGTTCGGAAGGATTAGCTTTAGTACGTCCGACGATTCCACGATGGGCCAGTGTTTCGCGATGATTTTACCTACTTTGGGGTTGTCTGGATGGTAGGTCAGGATAAATGGTATCCTATCAGCCTTTTCCTTCTTTCCATATTTTAATAGGTCATCGCGGTTTGTTTGTTTAGCCCTTTGGGTTGCCTCCGCAATCAGGGCTTTGCCGTAGCCTCGGTAAATTAAATGTTTAGATAGATCTTCAGACCTTTCTAGGAATGTTTCATCGTCGGAACAAATTCTGCGTATCCTCAGTGCCTGGCTATATGGAATGTTCCTAATGCAGTGTTTTGGATGACAGCTGGTTGGGAGGAGATACTGGTGTTTGTCGGTTTGTTTCGAGTAGATGTCTGTATGTAGCTTGTTTTCCACCAGTCTGGTTGTTGTGTCCAGGAAAACGTGGTTTGAGTTGAAGATTTCTGCCGTGAATTTTATTGAAGGATGGAAGTTGTTTGCCTTTGATATGAAGTCATCCAGACTTTCTCTTCCATGTTGCCACTTCATTTCTATATCATAGATAAAGCGTACCCACTGGTATGGTGTCTGTTCAACCGATGCTAAAAGCTGACCCTCCAGTTTTCCCATAAAAATGTTAGCATACGAAGGGGTCATTTTTGTACCCATTGCGGTTCCATTGATTTGGAGGTAGTTTTCTTCATTAAATTCAAAGTTAGTGAGTTTTAGGACAAGCTCCAGGAGTTCGACTAGGAAGTGTGTGGGTGGATTGTCTACAGTTCTTGTTTCCAATGCTTCTCTACACGCCTGTATCCCTTCGTTGTGCGGTATGTTACTATACAAAGATGTGACGTCTAAGGAAACAAGTAATGTATCTGGCAGTAATGGTTCGCTTGCTTTGCTTTTTATGAGATAATCTGTTGTGTCCTGAAGATATGATGGTTATTTGTGGACATGTAGTCTCATAAAATGATCCAAATATTCTGATATCCTTTCTGTGGGATGGCTGTTACCGGAGATTATAGGTCTGTCCGAGTTTCCTTGTTTGTGGATTTTGGGTAGAAGATAAAATCTACCTACCCTTGGGTTTTCTGGGCTTAAGTAGTTTCTCGTTTGCTGGTCTATGTGCCCGATTTGGTACGCCTCGTCAATAATATTAGTGATGGTTTTTGCATATTCCAGTATTGGATCATGGTCTAGTTTTTGGTAGAACCTAGCGTCACTTAGTTGTCTACATGCTTCACTAATGTAGTCTTCCCCATTCATAACGACAACAGCGGAACCCTTATCTGCAGGCTTAATTATAAGGTCTGTTCTGCTTTTCAGTGAGTGTAGGACATCTGTTTCTTCTTTTGTCAAATTAGAGTATTTGTTAGTACGGTTGATGTGTCTGGAAGTGTCCTTTTCAACTGAATTGATAAAGGCCTCTAGATTTGGAATTGAACTTTTTGGTGGGGTCCAGTTGCTTTTCTTTCTAAATATGGGTTGGTCGCAGCTTATATTTTCCTTTGATTCATTTGTTGGCTGCAAGGCAAAATGAGCTTTGAGTCTGAGTCGGCGGCTAAACTCTTCGGTGTCCTTTTTTAGCTTCCATCTGTCGTATGTCTTTAGACGGGGACAGAAACTCAGTCCCTTCGATAAAAGTTTTATTTCTGCTTCCGTAAGTTCTAACTTTGAGATGTTGACCACTGTGTTAGTGACAGTTGAATTAATGTTTGCTACAGAGTGCTTACGATTCTTCCTTTTGCGGCGTAAGTGCCGTTTTAAATGGCGATAGCTGTTAAGAAAAGTATAGTAGATACTCGTTGACCTCAGCGGATAATACATACTGAAAAAATGCATAAAACTTCTTAGAAAATTAGGAAAGAAAAGTAACTTCTATCATATGTCAACCATCCGGCCCCACCTCCACGTGACAATGACTGTTGACTTCTGTAACCAAGTACTCATACCTATTTCAACGATTCTCTCGTTACTGAAAGTGTAACTTATCCACCAAGTGTCATGCATCTACATTCCATAAAACTCCAGTTATCAAACGAAATGAAAAGCGTGGTCTCACGGGCAGGTACCAGACGACAAATGGGTTGCTATTATGCTGCAGCAAATGTTGTGAATTCGTAACCTAATTGTTCTTATATATATATATATATATATATATATATATATATATATATATATATATATATATATATGACCTCCAACCTTTATAATAACATTATATCGCCCCCCCCCCAAGATTTCGCCATAACAGAGTACGAAAATAAATCCCCTTATATACAATATTAAAGTAACCATATGTTTAAGGTAAAATATATAAAACTACTTGCAAGCATCAATTATGGAAATGAAGGAAAATTATACTGATAATCAAATTTGCTTAATTATTTCATATCCTCCACGGCTCCCATAAACTTACATTATCCATAACAAATCATAAGGAACCTTATTCAAGTGACATGAACACCTTTAAAACATTATAAAATGCATACTAGCCGTATAGAAGGAATGAGAAAGTATATTTACCTCATACAGACATTTCTTTCCAACTTTAAAAGCAGAAGTATTTCCATGTAGGAATAATTACTATTGAACCAGTTTCTTATCCATTCATCAAGGGTCGCCATGTTGTAAATTTGTAAAAGTCACGTGCCTAATAGTCTCTTATTGTATCGTGTGCATAACCCGTACCTAATGACAGTGACGTGTGCATAACGCGATGATGCGATGGAGCGATGAAAATACCATTGCTCCATCGCATCGCTCCATCGCACCATCGCATCGCTCCATCGCTCCATCGTGTAGTATTTCACCGGGAGATGGAGCGATGAAGCGATGTGATAGAGCGATGAAGTGATGCGATGGAGCGATGGAGTTATGCGATGGAGCGATGAAGCGATGCGATGGAGCGATGGAGCGATGGTAATTTCATCGCTCCATCGCATCGCTTCATCGCTCCATCGCATCATCGCATTTTGCACACAGGACGAGAATAAACTATAAATCACGTGACTTTTAACCGATTTACAAAATGGCGTCCCTTGATGAATGGAGAAGAAGCTACTACAATAATAATTATTTCTACACGGAAATAGTTTAAAGCTGGAAAGAAATCTGGGCGTGAGGTA